>JAUMJJ010001102.1:0-19952 GCA_033556795.1 Tapera naevia | reverse complement strand
ACCCCCTCCCCACCCTCTCTCCTGCCCCCCCCCCTCTCCTGCCCCCCCCACCCCCTCTCCTGCCCCTCCCACCCCCTCTCCTGCCCCCCCACCCCCCCTCCCACCCCCTCTCACCCCCCCCTCCTGCCCCTCCCACCCTCTCCCACCCCCTCTCCTGCCCCTCCCACCCCCCCCACCCCCTCCCACCCCCCCTCCTGCCCCTCCCACCCCCCCTCCCCCCCCCCAGCCCCTCCCCTCCCCCCACCTTCCCGGTGCACTGCCTCACGGTGTTGATCAGCTCCTGGATCACCAGATCCACACACTTCAGACAGGGCTCCTTCAGCTTCACCACCTGCTTCTTGACGATGGCCTCGAAGGCCAGGTCGGGGGTGAAGAGCCCGGTCCTGCGGGGGGGCCCCGGGGGGATGAGCTGGGGGGGGGGGGGGCTGCCACCCCGAACACCCCCCCCCACCCCCACCCCGGGGGCTCCCGGGCCCTGGGTGCCACCACCTCCCCCCCACCCCCAGCACCTTCCAACCCCTCCAACCCACTCACCCCCTTCCCCCCATCTCTGGGGGCCCAGTCACCCCTTTAACCCCCTCTCTGGGGTCCCAGTTACCCCCTGCCCCCCTCTCTGGGGTCCCACTCACCCCCTTCCCCCCATCTCTGGAGGCCCAGTCACCCCCTTCACCCCCTCTCTGGGGCCCAGTTACCCCCCCCCCCCCCCCCCCTCTGAGGTCCCAGTTACCCCCCCCCATCCCTCTCTGGGGTCCCAGTTACCCCTTTAACCCCTCTCTGGGTCCCCAGTCACCCCCTTCCCCCCTCTCTGGAGTCCCAGTTACCCCTTTAACCCCTCTCTGGGGTCCCAGTCACCCCCTTCCCCCCTCTCTGGAGTCCCAGTTACCCCTTTAACCCCTCTCTGAGATCCCAGTTACCCCCCCCATCCCTCTCTGGGGTCCCAGTTACCCCTTTAATCCCTCTCTGAGATCCCAGTTACCCCCCCCATCCCTCTCTGGGGTCCCAGTTACCCCTTTAACCCCTCTCTGGGTCCCCACTCACCCCCTTCCCCCCTCTCTGGGTCCCTGTCACCCCCTTCCCCCCTCTCTGGGGTCCCAGTCACCCCCTTCACCCCCTCTCTGGGGTCCCAGTCACCCCATTCCCCCCCTCTCTGGGGTCCCAGTTACCCCCTTCCCCCCTCTCTGGGTCCCCAGTCACCCCCTTCCCCCCTCTCTGGGGTCCCAGTCCCCCCCCAGGGACAAAGCGGCCCCGTTAACCCTTGCCCGCCCCGTGCCCACCTCACGCCGTGGATGTTCTTGATGGCGTAGCTGATCTCCCTCCTCAGGTCCTTCTCGTCGAATTCCATCTGGGAGAGGGAGGAACCCACCGGGAGGTCCTGCCCAGCCCCTGCCAGGGGCCTTGGGGGCTGCTCTGCCCCTGCTCCCCCCCCCCCGTCCCTTCCCAGCCCCGACCCCTCCCCAGCCCTGCTCGGGGACCCCCTCCCCGCTCCCCGGGGTCCTCCTTCCGGGCCCGGAAGGGAAGGAGAATCCACCTGGAATGACCCAGCCCCTCCATGGACAGGCTGGATCCATGGGCTGGGGGATCTCCAGGGGGATCGGGACAGGCTGGATCCATGGGGTGGAGGAGAAGGATCTACAGAGGGATCAGGACAGGCTGGATCCGTGTGGGGGGAGGAGAAGGAGGATCTCCAGAGGGATCAGGACAGGCTGGATCCATGGATGGAGGAGGAGGAGGATCCACAGAGGGATCAGGACAGGCTGGATCCATGGATGGAGGAGAAGGAGGATCTCCAGGGGGATCTGGACAGGCTGGATCCATGGGGTGGAGGAGAAGGATCTACAGAGGGATCGGGACAGGCTGGATCCATGGATGGAGGAGGAGGAGGATCCACAGAGGGATCAGGACAGGCTGGATCCATGGATGGAGGAGGAGGAGGATCTCCAGGGGGATCTGGACAGGCTGGATCCATGGATGGAGGAGAAGGAGGATCTCCAGAGGGATCAGGACAGGCTGGATCCATGGATGGAGGAGAAGGAGGATCTCCAGGGGGATCTGGACAGGCTGGATCCATGGATGGAGGAGAAGGAGGATCTCCAGAGGGATCAGGACAGGCTGGATCCATGGATGGAGGAGGAGGATGATCTCCAGGGGGATCAGGACAGGCTGGATCCGTGGATGGAGGAGGAGGATCCACAGAGGGATCAGGACAGGCTGGATCCATGGGGTGGAGGAGAAGGAGGATCTCCAGAGGGATCAGGACAGGCTGGATCCATGGATGGAGGAGGAGGATCCACAGAGGGATCAGGACAGGCTGGATCCATGGGGTTGAGGAGGAGGAGGATCTCCAGAGGGATCAGGACAGGCTGGATCCGTGGATGGAGGAGGAGGAGGATCCACAAAGGGATCAGGACAGGCTGGATCCATGGATGGAGGAGGAGGAGGATCTCCAGGGGGATCAGGACAGGCTGGATCCATGGGGTGGAGGAGGAGGAGGATCTCCAGGGGGATCAGGACAGGCTGGATCCGTGGATGGAGGAGGATCCACAGAGGGATCAGGACAGGCTGGATCCGTGGATGGAGGAGAAGGAGGATCAACCCTTACCTTCACCAACTCGAAGGGAAACCTCTCGTGGAAAATGCGGTTGATCCTGGCCCCCCCGGAGAGCTCCAGGGTGTCCACCTGGTCCCCGGAACCCTCGATCCGCTTCTCGAAGTCCACCCCGAACTGTTGGACCATCCTGGGGAGGAGCAACGGGATGAGCCCGGCGAGGGCCCAGGGAGAGAGAGCCACCCCCAAAGAGAACCCCCCCAAAGAGAACCCCCAAAGAGAACCCCCAAAGAGAAACCCCAAAGAGAACCCCCAAAGAGAAACCCCAAAAGAGAACCCCCAAAGAGAAACCCCCAAAGAGAAACCCAAAAGAGAAACCCCCAAAGAGAAACCCCCCAAAGAGAAACCCCAAAGAGAAACCCCAAAAGAGAAACCCCAAAAGAGAAACCCCCAAAAGAGAAACCCCAAAAGAGAAACCCCCAAAAGAGAAACCCCAAAGAGAACTCCCCAAAGAGAACCCCCCCAAAGAGAACCCCCAAAGAGAACCCCCCCAAAGAGAACCCCCAAAGAGAACCCCCCCAAAGAGAAACCCCAAAGAGAACCCCCAAAGAGAAACCCCAAAGAGAAACCCCCAAAGAGAACCCCCCCAAAGAGAAACCCCAAAAGAGAAACCCCAAAGAGAAACCCCAAAGAGAAACCCCCAAAGAGAAACCCCCCAAAGAGAAACCCCCCAAAGAGAAACCCCCCAAAGAGAAACCCCAAAGAGAAACCCCCAAAGAGAAACCCCAAAGAGAAACCCCAAAGAGAAACCCCCCAAAGAGAAACCCCCAAAGAGAACCCCCCCAAAGAGAACCCCCCCAAAGAGAAACCCCCAAAGAGAACCCCCCAAAGAGAAACCCCCAAAGAGAAACCCCCAAAGAGAACCCTCAAAAGAGAACCCCCAAAGAGAAACCCCCAAAGAGAACCCCCAAAAGAGAACCCCCAAAGAGAAACCCCCAAAGAGAACCCCCAATGAGAAACCCCAAAGAGAAACCCCAAAGAGAACCCCCAAAGAGAAACCCCCAAAGAGAACCCCCAAAAGAGAACCCCCAAAAGAGAAACCCCAAAGAGAACCCCCAAAGAGAAACCCCCAAAGAGAACCCCCAAAAGAGAACCCCCAAAAGAGAAACCCCCAAAGAGAACCCCCAAAAGAGAACCCCCAAAAGAGAAACCCCAAAAGAGAAACCCCAAAGAGAACCCCCAAAGAGAAACCCCCCAAAAGAGAAACCCCAAAGAGAAACCCCAAAGAGAACCCCCAAAGAGAAACCCCCCAAAGAGAACCCCCCCAAAGAGAACCCCCCCAAAGAGAACCCCCAAAAGAGAACCCCCAAAGAGAACCCCCCCAAAGAGAAACCCCCAAAGAGAAACCCCAAAGAGAAACCCCAAAGAGAAACCCAAAAGAGAAACCCCCAAAGAGAACCCCCCCAAAGAGAACCCCCCCAAAGAGAAACCCCCCAAAGAGAAACCCCCAAAGAGAAACCCCCCAAAGAGAACCCCCAAAGAGAACCCCCCCAAAGAGAACCCCCCAAAGAGAACCCCCCAAAGAGAAACCCCAAAGAGAAACCCCAAAGAGAAACCCCAAAGAGAACCCCCAAAGAGAAACCCCCCAAAGAGAACCCCCCCAAAGAGAAACCCCAAAGAGAACCCCCAAAGAGAACCCCCCTGACCCACTGGGAATTGTCCCTTCCCATGGCAGGGGGTGGAACCGGCTGGTTTTGAGGTCCCTCCCAACCCAACCCATCCCATGACTCCACGATTCCAACCTGAGGTCAACCAGAACCCCCAGATCCCATCCCTGGAGGTCTCCAAGGCCAGGTTGGATGGGGCTTGGAGGCGTGGAAGTGTTGGAACCAGATGGGTTTTGAGGTCCTTTCCAACCCAACCCATCCCATGACTCCACAATTCCAACCTGAAGTCAACCAGAACCCCCAGATCCCATCCCTGGAGGTCTCCAAGGCCTGGTTGGACGGGGCTTGGAGCCCCCTGACCCACAGGAGGTGTTGGAAAGGTTGGAACCGGATGGGCTCTGAGGTCCCTTCCAACCCAACCCATCCCATGACTCCATGATTCCAACTTGATGTCAACCAGGACCCCCAGATCCCATCCCTGGAGGTCTCCAAGGCCTGGTTGGATGGGGCTTGGAGCCCCCTGACCCACGGGAGGTGTTGGAAGGGTTGGAACCGGCTGGGCTTTGGGGTCCCTCCCCACCCGACCGCTCCTGCCTGGGGGAGGACAAGCTCCGAGGCCGTGGGGGAGGAACCTACTGTAACAAAGCTTTGGTTTTCCTCGTGGGATCGTCGGGGCGGAAGTTCTTGTACTCCTCCACCTCCTTCTCCAGGGACAGCAGTTGGCTCTGCAGTTTGCTCCGCAGCGCCGGCAGCGTCTCCCGGATGTGGTTGGTGAGTTGCTGCCAGAGGAACCAAAGGCTGAGACGTTGACCCCACCCCAATCCCGGCCAGAGCATCCCCGTCCCACCAGGGAGAAGGTGGAGATCCCACGCTTGACCTCCCCCCTTCCGGGATCGATACAGGATCTGGGGGAGGGGGGATGGATTGGGAGCAGCTCCGAGGAGAAGGTCTTGGGGTGTCGATGGATGAGGAGCTCCACGTGAGCCGCAGCGAGGGCTCCCGACCCCGAAAGCCAACCTCACCCTGGGCTGCAGCCACGGGAACGCGGCCACCAGGGCAAGGGAAGGGGGTCCTCCCGCTCTGGTGAGACCCCACCTGGAGCCCCGTGCGCAGCTCTGGGATCTCCAACGTCAGAAGGAGATGGAGCTGTTGGAGCAGATCCAGAGGAGGCCACGGAAATGATCCGAGGGCTGGAGAACCTCAGTGAGAGGAGAGGCTGGGAGAGGTGGGGTTGTGCAGCCTGGAGAAGGCTCTGGGGAGACCTTGGAGGAGCTTCCAGAGGGGAAAGGGGCTCCAGGAGAGCTGGGGAGGGGCTCTTGGTCAGGGACAGGATGAGGGGAAGGGTTTTGAGCTGCAAGAGGGGAGATTGAGATGAGATCTTGGGGAGAAATGTTCTCCTGGGAGGGTGGGGAGGCCCTGGTCCAGGTTGCCCAGAGCAGTGGTGGCTGCTCCATCCCTGGAGGTGTCCAAGGCCAGGTTGGATGGGGCTTGGAGCCCCCTGATCCAGTGGGAGGTGTCCCTGCCCATGGGGTTCTGGATGGGCTTTGAGGTCCTTTCCAACCCAACCCATCCCATGGGTCCACGATTCTGAGTTGGTGTCGACCAGAACCCCCAGATCCCATCCCTGGAGGTGTCCAAGGCCAGGTTGGGTGGGGCTTGGAGCCCCCTGACCCAGTGGGAGGTGTGGAAGGGTTGGAACTGGCCGGGCTCCGAGGTCCCTTCCAACCCAACCCATTCCATGACTCTACCAACCCATCCCACTCCACTTTAACCGGTGCCACACAAGGTCCCGGTGCTTCTCCAACCATGACTTTTTGGCCAAACCAAACCAAAAAACCACCAGGTGTGGAAGGGTTGGATCTGGATGGGCTTTGAGGACCCTTCCAAGCCAACCCATTCCATGGTTCTACGATTCCACTGGGAGCTGTCGCTGCCCATGGCCCTGGATGGGCTTTGAGGACCCTTCCAAGCCAACCCATTCCATGGTTCTACGATTCCACTGGGAGCTGTCGCTGCCCATGGCCCTGGATGGGCTTTGAGGACCCTTCCAACCCAACCCATTCCATGGTTCTGTTATTCCCCCTGATCCAGTGGGAGCTGTCGCTGCCCATGGCCCTGGATGGGCTTTGAGGTCCCTTCCAACCCAACCAACACCGCAGAACGCCCGTGAAGATGACGGAGCCCCACCTGGTTGAGGACTTTCTGGAGGTGGGGGGTGCCCATCCGGTCGGCCATGTGCCGGTAGGCGGGGTGGGAGAGGAAGAACTTGCGCTCGGCCGCCAGCGCCGCCCTGATGTCCTTCTTGCCGTCGATGTCCTTCTGGCTGCGGTTCACGACGCCGATGTAGCCTGGAAGAGGGGGACACGGCGACCCTGGCTGCCGGGTGGTCCCTCTCGGCCACTCCCCACGGTCCCAAGGGTGGGGAGGGGGCACCGAGGGGCCGGAGAACCCCGGAGGTGCCCATTGGAAGGGGCTGGGGGAGGCGGATCCGTCGCTACCTCTGCGCAAGGGCAGCAGCTTGTTCTCCAGAACGTCCCGGGCGTCCGTGCCCTCGTCCATCAGGTCCAGTTTGGTGATGACGCCGATCGTGCGCAAGCCTGGAGCGGCCACACGGGAGGGAATCCATCACCGGCACGCAGGAGCGAGCGATCGACCTCACCGTGGATCGGCCTCACCAATGAGCGAGGGATCAACCAACCTCACCGACGAGGGGCCGATCGATCGACCTCACCAATGAGCGAGGGATCAACCAACCTCACCGACGAGGGACCGATCGATCGACCTCACCAATGAGCGAGGGATCAACCAACCTCACCGACGAGGGACCGATCGATCGACCTCACCAATGAGCGAGGGATCAACCAACCTCACCGACGAGGGACCGATCGATCGACCTCACCAATGAGCGAGGGATCAACCAACCTCACCGACGAGGGACCGATCGATCGACCTCACCAATGAGCGAGGGATCAACCAACCTCACCGACGAGGGACCGATCGATCGACCTCACCAATGAGCGAGGGATCAACCAACCTCACCGACGAGGGACCGATCGATCGACCTCACCAATGAGCGAGGGATCAACCAACCTCACCGACGAGGGACCGATCGATCGACCTCACCAATGAGCGAGGGATCAACCAACCTCACCGACGAGGGACCGATCGATCGACCTCACCGACGAGGGATCAACCAACCTCACCGACGAGGGACCGATCGATCGACCTCACCGTGGATCGACCTCACCAATGAGCGAGGGATCAACCAACCTCACCGACGAGGGACCGATCGATCGACCTCACCGACGAGGGATCAACCAACCTCACCGACGAGGGACCGATCGATCGACCTCACCGACGAGGGATCAACCAACCTCACCGACGAGGGACCGATCGATCGACCTCACCGTGGATCGACCTCACCGACGAGGGATCAACCAACCTCACCAACGAGGGACCAATCGATCGACCTCACCAATGAGCGAGGGATCAACCAACCTCACCGACGAGGGACCGATCAATCGACCTCACCGTGGATCGACCTCACCGACGAGGGATCAACCAACCTCACCAACGAGGGACCGATCGATCGACCTCACCAATGAGCGAGGGATCAACCAACCTCACCGACGAGGGACCGATCAATCGACCTCACCGTGGATCGACCTCACCGACGAGGGATCAACCAACCTCACCAACGAGGGACCGATCGATCGACCTCACCGTGGATCGACCTCACCGACGAGGGATCAACCAACCTCACCAATGAGGGACCGATCGATCGACCTCACCATGGATCGACCTCACCAACGAGGGGTCAATCAACCTCACCAACGAGGGACCGATCGATCGACCTCACCATGGATTGACCTCACCAATGAAGGATCAATCGACCTCACCAATGAGTGAGCGATCAATTGACCTCCATGGATCAACCTCACCAATGAGCCATCAATAAACCTCACCATGGATCAACCTCACCAATGATCGACCTCACCAATGATCGACCTCACCAATGAGTGATCAATCAACCTCACCATGGATCAACCTCACCATGGATCAATCTCACCAAAGAGCCACCAACCAACCTCACGATGGATCAACCAACCTCACCAAGGAGCCCTCAACCCACCACCTGGACGAGGACCCGATCGCCCGCGATTCCCAGACGGCAGGAGAAGAGGGAACGCGGGCTCGGCCGCCAACGGAAGGCGGGGTCGGCAGCGAGGAGCGGCACCACTGGCCCCTCCTCACCCTCCAGAGGATGGAGATCCCTCTGGGATCCGGGATGAGGAGACAAAGGGATCCTGGGGAGCAGGCGAGAGGGGGTCGTCCTCCCTCTCTGCTCCGCCCTGGGGAGTTCCCAGCCGGAATCTGGGTCCATCTCAGGGGTCCCCAGCTCCAGGAGGCCCAGGAAGCCCTGGAGAGAGCCCAGAGGGGAGATGAGGAGGGGGTGGAGGAAAGGCTGGGAGAGCTGGGTGAAGGGATCCATCCGTGCTGATCCGGATCCAGGAGGCCGGATCCTGCTCGGTGGTGCCCAGCGCCCAGACAAGGAGCACCGGGCACAAACAACGAGAGGAAACTTCCGGAAGCCCTGGATTCGGCTGCTCAGGGAGGGAGGGAATCTCCACCTGGATGGGATCCGGTGGGAACGCACACGAGGGAAAGGCTGGGATCGAGGGAGCTCCAGGAGCTCCGGGAAGGCAAAGGGGAGCTCAGGACCCGCTCCCGGGGCTCTGCCTCGGAATCACCTCCTCCCCATTCCCAGGAGAAGCCGGAGCCGCCAACGCCGCATCTCCCCCCGGCCCCCCATCGCCAGCCCGGGCGCCGGAGCCGAGGTTATCCCGGTCTCACCTTGCGGATCCACTTCCTTTGCCATCTTGAGGGCGTCGGAGTTGGCCAGGTCCATGTTGGCCGGCGTCACGGCCAGGATGAGGCTGCTCTCCCGGCTGATGAACTGCAGGATCATCTCCCTGATCTGGTACTCGATGTCCTGCGGCTGATCCCCCACCGGCACCTTGGTGATTCCAGGGAGGTCGATCAGGGTCAGGTTGAGCACTGGGAAGACAGGGATTGGGATCAAATGTTGAGCTGTTGGAGACGGTCGCGGATCCGCGCCCGGATCCAACCCTTTCCAAGCCTCCAAAGAAAGAGGAGGAGGTCCAGATTGGCTCTTTGGACACAGCCCGGGCTCAACCCCCACCCCACACCCACCAATCCGAGCTCTTCCCACTTCCAGGATGTTGGAATACGTGGAAAACTGACCGTGGGGGGAGTAGACGCGGAGGTTGATGGGGATGGGGGAGATTCCTTTGTTCGTTCCCGTCACCCGATCCGTTTCCGCTTCGATTTCCTGCCGCACCTCGTCGAAATCCGTGAACTTCTTGGACTTGCAGTGCAAAAATTCCGCATATTCTGGAAAAGACCGAGGGGAAAAGGAAGGTTACAAAGTGGGAATTGGGAGATTTGAACCCCTTCGGAGCCGCTCAGGCGTCGCAAAGCACCCGGAGCGGTGCCAAGGGCATGGAAAGCCGGGATATCGGCGCGGAGGGAAGGACCAAGGATGGTTCCCAGCTCCGAGGGGGAAGTGGAGCTTCCCTGAACACCAATAATCCCTGGATTTATCACTTAAAGGGGGGTTATTCCGGATTAAACTCATTACACCGGCGTGAAGCACGGAATTCCCTCTCCCAATCCGAGGCCCTGGCTCTGCCCTCCCTGTTTATCCCGGTTCCTATTCCACTGCCAAATTAAAGGTGGGAAAACCAGGAAAGCCGAGCGGCACCACCTCAGCTGGACACTGTCCCGGGAATTCCCAGAGGGAAACGAGGCTGGAAGGTTGGGGGGGGGTGGTCACAGCATCCTCTGGGCTGGGATTGGAGCGGAGCCGCGCGGAACGGCTCGGGAAGCGCCAGGAGAACGCGGTGCTGGTGGCTGCACCGAGGTGGAAAAGCAGGAAAAGTCCTGGAGTTGCAGGAGCAGAGCAGGAATCCAACCGGGCCCCGCTGGGGCGGAGCAAATCCAAGCTCTTCCAGGATTTCCCTGGGATGTGGGATGGGAAACGGGCTCTGTCGGCCGCCGGCGGCATCCGCGCCGCGACCGGAGCCGAGGGGAAGCTCCCAAGCGCTTCCCAAACGGAAGCCGTGTCCCCGGAGGTCGCAGGCCCTGCGTGGGGAATCGGCTGCTTCCCAACTGCTGGAATCCTGGAGAAGCCATCCCGGCAGAGAAGGGCTGTGGGGAAGTGGGACCGGCAACGCCTGCGCCCAGCGCCGCTGGAAAAGGACCAATCCTGCTCCGGGATCCCTCGGCAACGGAGCCGGGCTGCGAGTTCCCCCTCTCCCACCCACGTTCACACATTCCCAAGCTTCCAGCCGCGGCTCCGAACGCCTTCGAGGGATCCATCAGCTCCAGGGTTTGGGAATTCTGCTGCAATAAAGACTTGCTTCTTGCTGGCAAAGCTGTGCAGATTCCAAGGGCTCCCGTTCCGATCCATGGATCTGACTCCGAGCCGCGCGGCTCCGGCGTCGATGGCCAAACCCAGCCGCTCCCCCCCCTCCAGCCCGGGATCGATGGATCCTCTCTCCGCATTTCCCGCTCCAGTTCCCTCCGCGCTCTCCGCCGGCAGCGCCAGCCCCGCTCCGGCAACAGCTCCAAATCCACCCCTCGACGGGGAATGCCACAGGATCCCGGAATCCCTCGATTCCAACCCTGATCCCAACGCTGCCGACGTCCCCCGGCCCAGGACCCGCAACCAAACGGCTCCGTGGATTTTAAACCCCTCCCAGGATGGGGATTCAGCCCCTTCCCTGCGGAGCCTTTCCCAGGGAAAGGTTTTCCCAATATCCCATCTGGTCCCATGGATCCAGCCTGTCCAGATCCCTCTGCAGATCCTCATTCTCCTCCAACCCATGGATCCAGCCTGTCCTGATCCCTCTCAGATCCTTCCTGGCCTCCAGGAGATCCACACTCCAAGAAGTGAAGTCCCCACAGAGCGATGGAGCCACGTGGAGAAGGGATGGATGGAGGGATGGATGGATGGATGGATGGATGGATGGATGGATGGATGGATGGATGGATGGATGGGTGGATGGATGGATGGATGGAACTCCATGGAGAAGGGATGGATGGAACTCCACGGAGAAGGGATGGATGGAACCCCATGGAGAAGGGATGGATGGAACCCCATGGAGAAGGGATGGATGGAACCCCATGGAGAAGGGATGGATGGAACCCCATGGAGAAGGGATGGATGGAACCCCATGGAGAAGGGATGGATGGAACCCCATGGAGAAGGGATGGATGGAACCTCATGGAGAAGGGATGGATGGAACTCCATGGAGAAGGGATGGAAGGAACCTCAGGGAGAAGGGATGGATGGAACCTCAGGGAGAAGGGATGGATGGAACTCCATGGAGAAGGGATGGATGGAAGTCCATGGAGAAGGGATGGATGGAACTCCATGGAGAAGGGATGGATGGAACTCCATGGAGAAGGGATGGATGGAACTCCATGGAGAAGGGATGGATGGAACCTCAGGGAGAAGGGATGGATGGAACCTCAGGGAGAAGGGATGGATGGAACTCCAGGGAGAAGGGATGGATGGAACTCCATGGAGAAGGGATGGATGGAACCTCAGGGAGAAGGGATGGATGGAACCTCAGGGAGAAGGGATGGATGGAACTCCACGGAGAAGGGATGGATGGAACTCCACGGAGAAGGGATGGATGGAACCTCATGGAGAAGGGACAGAACCTGGTGTTTCCTCCTGGGGGTGGGGAGAGAGGAAATGCCAGCCCTGCCCTCACCCTTCCAGCTCTGCCGGTCGGACCCGGAGCCCGCGGTCGATATTCCGCAATCCCGGGTGCAGGAAACCGCTAATTACCGGATGAACACCCAAGGGACGTCCCGGCTCCACCACCACCACCCCCCGAGCCAAACCCTCCTTGGGAATCGCCTCGCGCGCGGCTCATTCCGTGCAAGGCAATGGGAGAATCCCATTGGAAACCTCCCCCCACCCCTGGCCCTCGGGTGAAGTTCCGGAGCGCGGCGTCGGGAAAAGGCGGCGTCGGGAAAAGGCAGCGTCCTCGTTGGCCACATCCGGCGCCGGGTGCTCCGCGGAACACCAAGTTGGTGTCGCAACTCCGCGGAGCTGAGTCACGGAGAGACCGGTTGGGAGGAACCACGGGGTTGGGAGGAACCAACCACGGGGTTGGGAGGAACCAACCACCAGCGCTCGGACAAAGCCCCCGCGTCACCGGGATGAGAGAACCACGGAATCACCCGGTTGGGAAAGACCTCCGAGATCATCCAGTCCAACCATCCCTGTCCCTTCCCAATCCACATCCCTCAGGAACTCCTCCACCCATCTTTGAACCCCTCCAGGGTGGGGATTCTGCCCCCTCTGGGCTGGTCCAGGCCCTGAGAACCCTTTCAGTGCAGGAACTGGTCCCACCTTGGCCACAAAAGCTTGGAATCATCTGGTTGGAAAACACCTCTGGGATCACCCAGTCCAACCATCCCTGTCCCTTCCCAATCCACATCCCTCAGGAACTCCTCCACCCATCTTTGAACCCCTCCAGGGTGGGGACTCCACCCCCCCTGGGCTGGTCCAGGCCCTGAGAACCCTTTCAGAGAAGGAACTGGTCCCAATATCTGCCCCTGCCCTGGAACCACCTGAGGCCGTTCCCTCCCATCCCATCTCCAACCCCTCCAAGTCCTTGGGATGAGGAGCCCTGGACCTGACCCCAGGATTCCAGGTGTGGCCTCACCTGAGCCCAGCCCCGGGGGCACAACCCCTGCCCCGCTCCTGCTGCCCACGCTGGCCCTGGCACAGCCCAAGGTGCCCCTTGGCCCTCTTGGCCCCCTGGGCCACCCCTGCCCCTGCCCCCAGGGCAGCGATGCCTCCGGAGAAACGGGAATTCTCTACTGGAGAAGGGTGGAAGGAGGGAGCAAACCGGGCCGGAACGCGTCACCGCGGCATCCTGCGGCGGCTCCGTACGGCCTGGGAGAGGTCCTGGCCCTCCCTGGGACAGCTCAGAGGGATTCATCCCAGTTTTTGTAACATTCCATGGCTCCAGTGGGAATTTTCGGGAAGAAAGGATCGGTGCCACCTCCTGTGGAAGCCGGGTGGACCCGGATTTTAGGGCGGCGCACGCCGGAATCACACCTGGACACGACCCAGGCGCTGGATTACGGCGACCTCGACCGCCACCGGCAGCTCCCGGAGCCCAAATCCTCCTGGAATGTTCCCAAGGGAGCAGAACTGTTCCCAAAACGTTCGTAGACTCCGTAAATGACGCCGGAGCTCCCCGGCAAACGGAGCCGCGTTTGCCAGACAAGGATCCCAACAGCCCTTTCCCTGCCCCGACGGGGCGGATTCTCCCACCTGGAACGTACCTGTCTTGGAGAAGATGAGCTGCAGGATGAGAGGCCTCCGGGTGACGATTCCGGACCCTCGGGGAAGGAAATCCCTGCAAGGAATTCAAAGGGAGAGCTCTACTGTCACGGGAAAACACGGATCAGTCACCCCGATATCCAACCCGTGGGATCCAGGGGCTGGGAAACACCCGATCCCACCCGGATCGGGAGCTGGCAAAGGGCTCCTGGGAGCACAGATGGGATCGCGCTCTCCCAGCTCCTGCTCCGGTTTCCAGGGCCTCTTCCCACCCCGTCGCCATCCCTCCCTCTGGAAAAGCAGAGAGAGCGGAGCCCTGGATGCCCTTGGAGGGTAAAGCCCTCCCGGAGCGCTTCCCGGCTCCGCCGACGGCCGGGGCTCCGCTCCTGCACCCGGATTTTGTGGCTGGGATTGACGGATCCGTCTCCTCCAGGAGAAAATTCCAGCTGCTGGAAAAGCCCTACGGATTTCCGAGCCCTGGCGCGGGCGGCGCGGAGTCGGAGCCCAGGGACGTGGCCACCCCCGGCGAAGCCACGCGCGTGTCCGAGCGGCCAGCGGGACCCTGGGATTTCCAACCCAGCCGGTTATTCCGGATAATCCTCCGGCACCAGGAAACTCCTCTTTGGAGAGAGGAGGAAGCCAAAGGTCACTGGAGGCGGAAGCGCGTTCCGGACACGCGGCTCCGCTCCGCGCTCTGCCCATCCCTCCCCAGCCCCTCTCTCCTTCCAGGCCCCCCCTTTATCCCAATGGATTCATCCAGGGCCGCTCTTCCCTAAAACCAAGCACCAGGACACCCCAAACTCCCCGGGAATGAGCCCGTGCCACATTCCCAAATCCCACCTCGCTCCCCAACTCCCTCCTTTCAGCCGGATCTGCCACTAAAGCATCCTGGAAGCGCTGCCTCGCCACGGAATTCCCGCTCCTCCGACAGGCGCTGCCACAAACCCTTCGGAATGGGCACAGCCCCAGCTGGGATCTCCATCCAGGAATAGCTACGGGAAAGCTCCCACTGCCTTCCCCGTGGATAAATTCCCCCCTCAAGGAGGTTTCCGGGCGGCATCGGCGCCGGATTACAAATCCCAGCGGAATCTCAGGCCCCGCTGCCGGCGTTTGCCCCAAATGCTGAGTTTTATCCCCATTCTGGTGTCTCCAAAGGGTTTTCCAGAGCTGAGTCTACGTCCCACGCGACGGCTCCGCATCCAGTCCCCGGCCACCTCCATCCCTTCGCTCCCCTCTCCCAAGGGCTCATAATGCCCCATTGAGCTGGGTTCTCCGAGGCCGCTCGGCTCCGCCGGGATCACAACGGCTCCATTGTCGGCCCAGCTCGGAGACGGCTCCGGACGTGGCTTTGTGGCCTCCGTTGGGAGCAAGAGCTGGAAGAGCCTTCCCCACCCTCGCCACCGACCCGCGAAGGGCTCCGGTCAACCCGTGCTCCATCGGAACGCCGACGGGATGGGTTTTCCTGCAGCCTGGTGTCGTTGTGGCGCAGAATTCCACAATCCCATCTGGGCTTTTCCCAATAAACCAGGGAATGGAGTCGGTTTGGCCCCCTCGGGCAGCGGGACCGGCTCAGGACAGGTTCCTCCCTCCGGATAAATTCAAATCCAGCATCCAGCTCCCAGATCCAGAGGGTTCCCAACAGCTGAGCCCAACTCCTGGCTCCTCCACGGGCTCTTGGAGCAACCGATGGGATCTGGGATCGCTCCCGTGGGGCTCAGAACCCCACAAATGGCTCAAACCCCTCTAAGTGGGGTGATCCAACAGGGATCTGGAGAGCATGGATCCACTGGGGACTGGCAGGGCACGGCTCCAGGGGGATCTGGAGAACACGGATCCAGGGCAACCGGCGGGGCATGGATCCATGAGGATCCGCAGGGCACGGACCCAGAGGGAACAGCAAATCAAGGATTCAGAGTGATCCGTAGGGCAGGATCCATGGGGATCCACAGGGCAGAGATCCAGGGCAACCTGCAGGGCGCACACATCCAGGGAAACCCAGAGGGCAGGATCCACGGGGATTGACAGGGCACACGGCTCCAGGGAGATCCGCAGGGCACGGATCCAGGGAGATCCGCAGGGCAAATGGATCCACAGGGATCCGCAGGGCACAGGGATCCATCCCTCCGGCTAAATCCTCATCACCACTGGTTCACAACTGAACCCGAATTCCAGACCTGGAGACCTCTCCCCGCGGATCTGGGATGAGGAAAGGGCTGAGCAGGAACCGCCCGCGCCGCGTCCCGCCCGGTCTCCACCGAGGAACCGAGCGGAACACCGGGATCTGGCAGCGAAATCCTGGCACCGCAGACGGGGCACCGGAGGCTTCCGAGGAGGACTCTGCACCTTCCCAACGGGGCAGAAAAGCCGGGATCAAAGGAGCAAATCCAACCTCCTTGGCCTTTTCCAACCGGCTGATGTGGAAGGGCTCCCCGTATCCCGTCGGAAGCTGTCGGAGCGGGTGGGAAGAGCAGGAAAGCGGAGCGGCTCCGCACCGGAACATTCCTGGAACATCAGGAAAACCACCCAACCTGCTGTGTTGGGAACGCAAAGGCTCGGATCGCGGCGAATGCCGGATGCTGTCGGCGCCGGGATCGGCCGCCGGGATCGCGGGGTGGGAACAGGATCCAGCGATGCCGACAGCTCCGAACGCCACGGACAGGAAACGAAGCGGTGGGAGAGACAGAAGGTGGAGGAGGAGGAAGAAGCGGCTCCGCTAACGCCACGGGATGGGAATTCCGAGCGATTCCGAGCGCTGGCCGCGCTGCCGAAGCCCCGGAGCAGGTGGAATGGGCTCCGCTCCCGCTCTTATCACGGCGGGCGACGCCTCCTCCCAGCCCGTGTGCCCGGGCTCGGTGCCAGCCCCGCGGCCTCGCCTTATCCCGTCCCCACCGAGCGGTGCCGACGCCTCCGCCCTATCTCCAGGGCACAGGGCTCCGGGGAGGCTGCCGAGAGCCGGAGTCGGAGCGACCGTGGGCCCCGGGGAACGGTGCATCCGGCAGAGCCAGCGGAACGCGGCGTCCGGCGAGAGCGGGAGAGGCTGGAGAGGAACCCCATGGAGCTCAGCAAAGAGGGACAGCTCCAGGAATCAGGAATGACCAGGAGTGGAGAAGGAGCCGGAGACACGGAGTCCCCCCAAGCCCCCAGGATGGGCTGGGAATGACGAGTGGGATGAGAGAAGGACCTGGGGACACAGAATCCCCTCTGCCCCAGGGAGTTCCCAGCTGGAATCTGGGCTCAGCTCCAGGCTCCTCAGCTCCAGGAGGACCAGGAGGCACCGGAGGAGCCCAGCGGAGACTGCAGAGATGTGGAGGGAATTGTGGAAAGGGTGGGAGAGCTGGGGCTGCTCAGCCTGGAGTGGGGATCCATCCGGGCTGATCCGGATCCAAAGGGTGGGGGGGCAGGAGGAAGGGGCTCAGTGGTGCCCAGTGCCAGGACAAGGGTCACTGGGCACAAACTGGAGCCCAGGAAGTTCCACCTTGGGAAATGGGGAGAAACATCTTTCCTGTGTGGGTGAAGGAGCTCCGGACCAGGGTGTGGGGTCTCCTTCTCCAGAGGGATCCGAACCTGCCCGGATGGGATCCAGCACGAGGTGATCCTGCTCCGGAGGGCCCTTCCCACCCCCATCCCGTGGTCCTGAGGGGTTTTCAGTGCCAAGGTTCAGGCCTGAGCTAATCCTGAGGGGGTCCCATCCCGAGCTGATCCTGTCCTGACGGGGGTTTGGGCTTGAGCTGATCCCAGAGGGCTCCAATCCTGACGGGGGTTCAGTCCTCAGCTGGTCCTGAGGGAATCTGGTCCTGAGCTGGTCCTGTCCTGAAGGAACTGGGTCTTCAGCCGATCCCGAGTGTGTTTGATCCTAAGCTGATCCCAAGGGGATCCAATCCTGAGGTGGATCCCGAGCTGATCCCAAGGGGATCCAGTCCTGAGGTGGATCCTGAGCTGACACCAAGGGGATCCAGTCCTGAGGTGGACCCTGAGCTGATCCCATGGGGATCAAATCCTGAGGTGGATCCTGAGCTGATCCCAAGGGGATCCAGTCCTGAGCTGGATCCTGACCCGATCCCACGGGGATCCAATCCTGACCTGATCCCAAGGGGATCCAATCCTGAGGTGGATCCTGAGCTGACCCCAAGGGGATCCAGTCCTGAGCTGGATCCTGACCCGATCCCACGGGGATCCAATCCTGACCTGATCCCAAGGGGATCCAATCCTGAGGCGGATCCTGACCTGATCCCAAGGGGATCCAGTCCTGAGGTGGATCCTGAGCTGACCCCAAGGGGATCCAGTCCTGAGGTGGATCCTGAGCTGATCCCATGGGGATCCAATCCTGACCTGATCCCACGGGGATCCAATCCTGAGGTGGATCCTGAGCTGACCCCAAGGGGATCCAGTCCTGAGCTGGATCCTGACCCAATCCCACGGGGATCCAATCCTGACCTGATCCCAAGGGGATCCAATCCTGAGGCTGATCCTGAGCTGATCCCAAGGGGATCCAGTCCTGACATGATCCCAGGGGGATGCAGTCCTGAGGTGGATCCTGACCTGATCCCAAGGGGATCCAGTCCTGAGGTGGACCCTGAGCTGATCCCATGGGGATCCAGTCCTGAGCTGATCCCATGGGGATCAAATCCTGAGGTGGATCCTGAGCTGACCCCAAGGGGATCCAGTCCTGAGCTGGATCCTGAGCTGATCCCATGGGGATCCAGTCCTGACCTGATCCCAAGGGGATCCAATCCTGAGGTGGATCCTGAGCTGACCCCAAGGGGATCCAATCCTGAGGCGGATTCTGAGTTGATCCCAAGGGGATCCAGTCCTGATATGAACCCGGGGGATGCAGTCCTGAGGTGGATCCTGAGCTGATCCTGAGCTGACCCCAAGGGGATCTAATCCTGAGGTGGATCCTGACCTGATCCCAAGGGGATCCAGTCCTGAGGTGGATCCTGAAGTGACCCCCAAGGGGATCCAGTCCTGCCTGAGGTGGATCCTGAGCTGATCCCAAGCGCATTCAGTCCTAAGCCGATTCCAAGCTGGTCCTGAGGGGATCCAATCCCGAGAGAATTTGGTCCTGAGTGGATCCTGAGAGGGTCGATCCCGAGGGGTCCCATCCTGCCGCACCCGGGTGGGACGGGGTCGCTCCAGAGGCTGCTCAGCCCCCACGGCCGCGCAGCCCGACATTCACAGACCCGCCCTACGCCAACTCCGTCCGCGCCCGCCACTGCCCGAGTCCCCGCCTACGCCGCTGGCGTAACGCACCGCCCGTGACCCGCTCACCCGGTAGCCGCGCCTTACGCCGATTGCGTAGGGCACGGCGGGGCCCGGGGCGCTGGGCCGTTTGTATGGGGGGGGGGGGTAACAAGCGCGCCTTACGCCAAGTGCGTAGAGCACGGTGAGACCCGGGACGCCGCGCAGTTTGCGTAGCGGCGGGGCGAGAGGGGGGCGCGTGTTACACCAAGTGCGTACGGGCACTACCGAGGCACGGGGCGCTACACACTTTGCGTAGCTGCGCCTTACGCTAAGCTCGTACAGCATGGCCAGGGCGCAAAGCGCTGCGAAGATTGCGTAGGGGCGCCTTACGCTAAGTACGTAGGGCACCCGCAGGGCGCGAGGCGCTGCGCAGCGCTCTACGCAAGCGGGATTCCCGAAGCGCGTTTACGCCAGCGGCGTCCCCGCACTCACCGTCCCACGAAGTTCTCGAGCACCGAGCTCTTGCCCGCGCTCTGCCCGCCCACCACGGCGATCTGCGGCAGGTCCAGGTGGCAGCTCTGCCCGATGGAGCTGAACGCGTCCTGCAGCTTGTTCACCAGCGGGATCAGCTCCTCCATGCCCCGGTTCCCCATGGCGGCGGCGGCACCGGGGAGCGGGGCGGGGGAGGGGGGGGGGGGAGAACCGCGCTCCCGCTCTCCCGGCTCCTCCTCACAGCGGCCAAACTTCCCCTCCGCGGCTCCTCATCCCGGTACTGGCGGCGCCCGCCGCGCCGGGCCCGCCCCGTTCGCTCCGTTTCGCGTCACTATTGGTCAGTCGGCCTGACAATCAAAGCAACTCGCCAATCGGATTGGTAAATCCGCAGTCAATCACCCTGAGGGGCGGAACCGAGGCGCCGCGCCCCGGCTCTGCCATTCTATTGGCTACCTGCCACGTCGCTCAGCGCCGCCAGCGAATGGAAGAAGGGGGCTGGCTTTTCGGCTGAGGCGGTGCTGCTCCCGCCCCCGGCGCGATCCTGCCGTTTCATTGACTGAGGGGGCTGCCGCTCGGGAAACATAGCCAATCACAACCCGAGAAGGACGGGCGAGGTTCCCGCCTCTCCCCGCCAGCCCGCGCTCTCATTGGGCAGCGCGCCCGCCACTCAAAC
>JAUMJJ010001101.1:0-47373 GCA_033556795.1 Tapera naevia | reverse complement strand
GGGGGACATGTGATGGGAAAGACCCTCTTGTGACCCTGTGGTGGGAAAGACCCTCTTGGGACCCCAGGGGACCGTCTGGTGGGAAAGACCCTCTTGGGACCCTGGGGACTCTGTGACGAGAGACACCCTCTTGGGACCCCGGGGGACCGTGTGGTGGGAAAGACCCTCTTGGGACCCTGGGGACTCTGTGACGAGAGACACCCTCTTGGGACCCCGGGGGACCGTGTGGTGGGAAAGACCCTCTTGGGACCCCGGGGACCGTGTGATGAGAAAGACCCTCTTGGGACCCCGGGGACCCTGTGATGAGAGACACCCTCTTGGGACCCCGGGGGACCGTGTGGTGGGAAAGACCCTCTTGGGACCCCGGGGGACCGTGTGGTGGGAAAGACCCTCTTGGGACCCCGGGGGACCGTGTGGTGGGAAAGACCCTCTTGGGACCCCGGGGGACCGTGTGGTGGGAAAGACCCTCTTGGGACCCCGGGGGACATGTGATGGGAAAGACCCTCTTGTGACCCTGTGGTGGGAAAGACCCTCTTGGGACCCCAGGGGACCGTCTGGTGGGAAAGACCCTCTTGGGACCCTGGGGACTCTGTGACGAGAGACACCCTCTTGGGACCCCGGGGGACCGTGTGGTGGGAAAGACCCTCTTGGGACCCTGGGGACTCTGTGACGAGAGACACCCTCTTGGGACCCCGGGGGACCGTGTGGTGGGAAAGACCCTCTTGGGACCCCGGGGACCGTGTGATGAGAAAGACCCTCTTGGGACCCCGGGGACCCTGTGATGAGAGACACCCTCTTGGGACCCCGGGGGACCGTGTGGTGGGAAAGACCCTCTTGGGACCCCGGGGGACCGTGTGGTGGGAAAGACCCTCTTGGGACCCCGGGGGACCGTGTGGTGGGAAAGACCCTCTTGGGACCCCGGGGGACCGTGTGGTGGGAAAGACCCTCTTGGGACCCCGGGGGACCGTGTGGTGGGAAAGACCCTCTTGGGACCCCGGGGGACCGTGTGGTGGGAAAGACCCTCTTGGGACCCCGGGGGACCGTGTGGTGGGAAAGACCCTCTTGGGACCCCGGGGGACCGTGTGGTGGGAAAGACCCTCTTGGGACCCCGGGGGACCGTGTGGTGGGAAAGACCCTCTTGGGACCCCGGGGGATGTGTGATGAGAAAGACCCTCTTGGGACCCCGGGGGATGTGTGATGAGAAAGACCCTCTTGGGACCCCGGGGGATGTGTGATGAGAGACACCCTCTTGGGACCCCGGGGACCGCGTGATGGGAAAGACCCTCTCGGGACCCCGGGGACCCTGTGATGAGAAAGACCCTTTGGGACCCCGTGATGAGAGACACCCTCTTGGGACCCCGGGGACCGTGTGATGAGAAAGACCCTCTTGGGACCCCATTCCACGTGTCACCTCCTCCAACCTGGGAGCAGGACCTGCATCCCGACCCCATCCTGGCTTGGAGAAGGGTGGTCTCCACCACCAGCCCCACGTCCTGGGTGGGACAAGCCCGTGGTGATGTTCTCTCCTCGGCGAGGAGGAGGAGGCATCATCTCGTTCCTAATGGCCTTTGATGGATCTTTCTTCCAGGAACTCCAAGCAAAGAGCTTTTCCCTTTCTATTTTTTCCCTTTCGGAGCTCCTGTAAACACAGCCTTGGGCTGGGGGAGGTGGGGATGGGTGGGTGGGGGTGTGAGGGGGTGGGACACAACTTTGCGGGTGCTCTTGGTCCTCTGCACCCCCGTCCTTTCCTCCTCTGGTCCTGGGCAGGGTGTGGGTTGGGGTCTGAGCAGCTTTGCTGGTGGAGCTGGGGGGTCCTGGACCCCTCAATGGGATGGGGGGGGGGGTGTTGAGTAGCTTCCCCCCCCAAAACTGGGGTGCAGATTTGGGGGAGAAGGGTGTTCTTTGGTTCCCAGGGGAGCTGCACCCACGGGTGGGGTGGGTTTGGGGGGCACGGGGGGGGGCCTGACCCACAGATGAGTTGGTTTTGGGGGGGGGAAGGGGGCTGCACCCACAGATGAGTTGGTTTGGGGGGGCTGTGAGTCACAAGTGAGTGGGTTTGGGGGGGCTGCACCCACGGGTGAGGTGGTTTGGGGGTGGGGAGGGAGGCTGTGACTCACAGGTGAGTTGGTTTGGGGGGGCTGCACCCACGGGTCGGGGGGTTTTGGGGGGCTGCACCCACGGGTCGGGGGGTTTTGGGGAGGTGGGGGGGGCTGCACCCACGGATGGGGTGGTTTTGGGGGTGTGTGGGGGGGCTGCACCCACGGGTGGATGGTTTGGGGATGGGAGGGGGTCTGTGATTCACAGGTGAGTTGGTTTGGGGGGGGCTGGACCCATGGGTGGGGTTGTTTGGGGGTGTGTGGGGGGGCTGCACCCACGGATGAGTCGGTTTGGGAGGGGATGTGGGGGGCACGGAGGGGGGTTGTGACCCACAGGTGAGTTGATTTGGGGTGGCTGCACCCATGGGTGGGGTGGTTTGGGGGGCACGAGGGGGAGGGGGGGTTCGACCTACATAGGAATTGGTTCGGGGGGAGGGGGCTGCACCCACGGGTGGGGCGGTTTGGGGGTCACGGGGGGGTTGCCTCCCCCCTCCTCTCCCCCCCCTTTCTGTGTCCCTCAGCCCCCCAAGGGTGCCCAAAGGTCCATGCAGTGGGGTGCCCCCCCCCACCACCGCGATGTCCCCCCTCCCCGTGTTCACGCGTGGCCTGGGCGGTGCCCGGGGGGAAGGGGGGGGGGGGGGGGATGCTGCAACTTGTGACGTCAGCGGCGCTGAGCCAATAGCAGCCCAGCACAGTGGGGTGGGGGGGTTCCCGTTGGAGTGGGGGGGGGTGGGGAGGGGGTGGTCCAGCTGCCCCCCCGCCCCCCCTTTCCCCCCCCCCCCCCCCCCCCCGGTGCCTCCATGCAGGGCATGGGGACCCTGCGGCTGGGCAGCCGCGCGGTGATGTACACGGCCGAGACCCTCCCCAAGGGCAAGAACCGGGTGATGGGGGTGAGTCTGGGGGGTGGAGGTGGGTGTTGAGGGGGGGGGTCCCATCCCTGGAAACCCCCCGCCCCGTATTTGGAGGTTTCTGCCCCGAACTTGGAGGTTTCTTCCCCACACATGGTGGGTTTTACCCCATACTTGGAGGTTTCTCATCCTCTGGGAGATGCTGTGGTCCAGGAGGAGCTTGGGGAGCAGAGCATCTCCATCCCTAGAGCTGTTGGAGGTGGCATCCCTGGAATCCACCCTCACCTTGCCCCATATTTGGTGGTTTCTGCCCCATATCTGGAGGTTTCTCATCCCCTGGGGAGATGCTGTGGTCCAGGAGGAGCTTGGGGAGCAGAGCATCTCCATCCCTAGAGCTGTTGGAGGTGGCATCCCTGGAATCCACCCTCACCTTGCCTCATATTTGGTGGTTTCTGCCCCATATCTGGAGGTTTCTCATCCCCTGGGAGATGCTGTGGTCCAGGAGGAGCTTGGGGAGCAGAGCATCTCCATCCCTAGAGCTGTTGGAGGTGGCATCCCTGGAATCCACCCTCACCTTGCCCCATATTTGGTGGTTTCTGCCCCATATCTGGAGGTTTCTCATCCCTTCGGAGATGCTGTGGTCCAGGAGGAGCTCGGGGAGCAGAGCATCTCCATCCCTAGAGCTGCTGGGGGTGGCATCCCTGGAACTTCCCCTCCCTTGCCCCATATCTGGAGGTTTCTGCCCTATGTTTGGTGGTTTCTGCCCCATGCTTGGTGTTTTCTCATCCCCTGGGAGATGCTGTGGTCCAGGAGGAGCTCGGGGAACAGAGCATCTCCATCCCTAGAGCTGCTGGGGGTGGCATCCCTGGAACACACCCCCTCCCCTCTCCCCTTGCCCCATATTTGGAGGTTTCTGCCCCAAACTTGGAGGTTTCTCCCCTCCTGCTCAAACCCCTGGAGATGCTGTGGTCCAGGAGAAGCTTGGGGAGGAGAGCATCTCCATCCTTTGGGTTCGAAGGGGTGGCATCCATGGAACCCCCACCCCTTGCCCCATACTTGGAGGTTTCTGCCCCATATCTGGTGGTTTCTGCCCCATGTTTGGTGGGGTTTGCTCCATACCTGGAGGTTTCTGCCCCCTACTTGGAGGTTTCCACCCCATATTTGGTGGTTTCTGCCCCATGCTTGGTGTTTTCTCATCCCCTGGGAGATGCTGTGGTCCAGGAGGAGCTCAGGGAGCAGAGCATCTCCATCCCTAGAGCTGCTGGGGGTGGCATCCCTGGAACCTCCACCCTTTGCCCCATATCTGGAGGTTTCCACCCCATATCTGGTGGATTTTATCCCATACTTGGAGGTTTCTCATCCTCTGGGAGATGCTGTGGTCCAGGAGGAGCTCGGGGAGCAGAGCATCTCCATCCCTAGAGCTGTTGGGGGTGGCATCCCTGGAACCCCCACCCCTTGCCCCATATCTGGAGGTTTCCACCCCATATCTGGTGGGTTTTATCCCATACTTGGAGGTTTCTCATCCTCTGGGAGATGCTGTGGTCCAGGAGGAGCTCGGGGAGCAGAGCATCTCCATCCCTAGAGCTGTTGGGGGTGGCATCCCTGGAACCCCCACCCCTTGTCCCATATCTGGAGGTTTCCACCCCATATTTGGTGGTTTCTGTCCCGTGCTTGGAGGTTTCTCATCCCCTGGGAGATGTTGTGGTCCAGGAGGAGCTTGGGGAGCAGAGCATCTCCATCCCCAGGGTTTTTTTTGGGGGGGGTTGGGTTGACCCCACCCTCAGCTCAGCCCACCCCACCCTCCAGACCATCCAGATCATGACGGGCTTCATGCACATCGGCTTCGGGATCGTCCTCACCACCCTCACCAACGTCTACACCTCCGTCTTCGTCATCGGCGAAATCCCCTTCCTGGGAGGAGTGTCTGTGCGTGGCGTGGGGTGGGGAGGGGGTGCCCTGGGGGAGGGTGCCCTCCAGGGAAGGGGTGCCCACCAGGGAAGGGATCCCCATGGAGATGGATGCCCATTGGGAGGTGATGCCCACAGAGAAGGGTGACCACCAGGGAAGAGATGCTCATGGGGATGGATGCTCATGGAGAAGGATGCCCACCAGGGAAGGAATGCCCAGAGAGAAGGATGCTAATTGGAAGAGATGCCCATGGGGAAGGGTGCCCACCAGGGAAGGGATCCCCATGGAGATGGATGCCCACCAGGGAAGAGATGCTCATGGGGATGGATGCCCATAGAGAAAGATGCCCACCAAGAGGGATACCTATGGGGAGGGATGGCCACCAGGGAAGGGATGCCCATGGAGAAGGGTGCCCACCAGGGAAGGGATCCCCATGGAGATGGATGCCCACCAGGGAAGGGATGCCCATGGGGAAGGGTGCCCACCAGGGAAGGGATGCTCATGGAGAAGGATGGCCACCAGGGAAGGAATGCCCATGGAGGAGGATACCCACCAAGAGGGATACCTATGGAGAGGGATGGCCACCAGGGAAGTGATGCCCACAGAGAAGGTTGCCCACCAGGGAAGGAATGCCCGGGGAGAAGGATGCTAATTGGAAGAGATGCCCATGGGGAAGGGTGCCCACCAGGGAAGGGATGCTTATGGAGAAGGATGGCCACCAGGGAAGGAATGCCCATGGAGAAGGGTGCCCACCAGGGAAAGATGCCCACAGAGAAGGTTGCCCACCAAGAGGGATGCTCATGGAAAAGGATGCCCATTGGGACTGATGCCTATGGAGAAGGATACCCACCAGGGAAGGGATGCCCATGGAGAAGGCTGCCAACTGAGGTCCCAGGGCTCCCAGGTACAGGGGATGGGAGGTCCCTGGCTCACCAGCTGTAGAACTCCAGGCCTAAGAATGCCCAAGGAGGGGTCACCATGCCCTGGAGAGCCGTGGGGCCGTGCCCGTGGGTTTGGGAGGGTGCCTGGGGTGACCTCGGTGCTGTCTGACCGTGTCGTCCTCTCCTGGTGCAGTTCATCATCTCAGGTTGCCTCTCCATCGGGGCGGAGAAGAGCCCCACGGAGTGCGCGGTGAGTGTCCCCAGGGGGGTCCCCACCACTGCTCCATCTGCTGGAGGAAGGGGATGGGTGGGAGATGCTCAACCTTGGGTGAAACCTGTTGGGACAAAGCCACCTTTGAAGCTCGCACCAGGGTTATTTCTGGTTCCGAGCAACGAGAAGGAGGGAAAAACCTACTCCCAAAGGAGCCTGAGATGTCACCCATGGATGGTCCCCCAAGGTGGACATCCCCATGGCCTTTGGGGTTTGATGCCTGGTGCTAAAGTTGTCCCCAAAGCCTCTCTGCACTCACAGGTGAAGGGCAGCCAGACCATGAACGTCATCAGTGCCATCTTCGCTCTGCTGGGCATCGTCGCCTTCGTCGTAGACCTCAACCTCAACGGGCTCTACCACTCCAGCTTCGACTACTACAGCTACCTCGTCCTGGTAAGCAGGGGCACGGCCAAGCCCAGCCTCTCCTTCTGGACCAGCGGTGTTGGGGGACAGTTGGGCCTTTTGGGAAGCTCTCCTGGCCCCTCTTCCATCCCACCTGGGGGCTGTTGAGCCTCCTCCTTGGGTGTTCCCTAAGCCCTTCATGAAGGGCCTTTGTCGGGTTCCTCCATGAGGTTCAGCCCCATCACTGATGGGGAACGAGGAGCCCATGGCTGGTTGAGCCTTTGGGAATCTCCTTTGTCCTCTTTTCCACCCCACCTGTGGTTCCTCCTTCTTGGGTGTTCCCTGACCCCTTCCTGGAGGGGCTTTGCCACGTTCCTCCATGAGGTTCAGCCCCATCACTGGTGGGGAACGAGGAGCCCATGGCTGGTTGAGCCTTTGGGAATCTCCTTTGTCCTCTTTTCCACCCCACCTGTGGTTCCTCCTCCTTGGGTGTTCTCTGACCCCTTCCTGGAGGGGCTTTGCCGGGTTCCTCCATGAGGTTCAGTCCCATCACTGGTGGGATGTGCCAGCTTGTGGCTGGCACCAACCCGACAGCGTGGCTGCCTGCGGGCGCGGCGCCGCGTTCCTGACCTATTTTAGGCTTCAACCTCAGGAGATGACTCAACCCTGGAAGCTCCTGTTCTTCTCTCCAGAAGCAGAGAGGTGGAGGCCTCCTGGCGAGACCTCGGTGTCCTCGGAGCGGGGCTGCAGTGCTTGGGTTTGGTGGGAGATGAAGGAAGAGGAGCGTGGGGTGGGGTGGGGTGTGTGGGATGGGGTCCACCCTGAGGTCCTGGGTGCTGCTGATGGGGCTTTGCCCACCCTGGAGCTCGCAGGCAACGGGATTTCCATCGTGCTGCTCATCTTCACCATCCTGGAGTTCTGCATCGCCGTGGCCACCGCCAACTTCTGGTGCCGGGCCACCCGCCTCAGCTCCAACGAGGTAGGACAAGGGCACGGGGTGGGAGGGTGAAGGAGAAGGTGGTGGGACGAGGACAGGATTTGGGGAGAGCAGGATGGCACCTCCAGCGCTGTCCCTCCCTGTTGTCCCCCCAGTCCATGCTGATCGTGCCCAGCGCCACGCGGGTGGACCTGGCGGTGCCACCGGGAGAGCCGCCGCAGCCGCCCAGCTACGCCGAGGTGATCTACGCCCCCAAAGAGCAGCCCAGCTAGGACCACCCGACCCCTGCCCGCATGCCAGACCTTCTCCCACCACCGCTGGTGCCTCCCCAACCCTGGCAAAGCATGCTGTCCCCAACCCCACCCCGTGGAGCCACCCCAGCCTCGCTGCACCGGGACCTTCTCCAAGCATGGGGGGGATGCGCAGGAGAGGTCAGAACCCACCACCACCTTCAGACCACCTCGAGGCCTGGAAGCCCACCAGAAGCAGCAGCAGCTCTTGGGTTTCTTCACAGTTGGCTGCTCCTGAAGTCTAGCCAGGTGCTGGTCCCGAGGGCATCGCTCCCGAAGCCGTCCCCGGTTGGTTGGCCGCACCCAGGGCTCCACCATCCTCCTCCCGTCGCGCCGCAGGTTGGGACGCTCTGGTACCTTCTCCTGAAAGCCAGCAAGCACCTCGAAATCATCCTCTCCCTGCCTGTCTCCTGCCCCCACGCAAGGTCCCAAAGAGGGGGTTCAACACCTGCTGGTTGCTTTGGAGAAGGGGCTTCAAGGGGTGATGAGGGGGAGCATCTTAGGGCTTCGTGGGTGGGGGTGGTGTCTGCCCATAAATACCTGGTTGGCTGCTGGGGTTTGATGTCAAAGTTCAGGACCTCCTGGAGGTCTGGTGGCCACGTAGCAGGTAGGTTAGAGAGACCCCGAGGGGTTGCAGGACCATCTACCTCCACCCAGACCCCTTGGCTTCGTGTTGTTGTCGAAATAAACGCTCTGGGCCAGGTTTGTGTCTCCTCCTTTAGGGGATTCCTCAGGGTGGGAGGTGAAAGGACCCCCTCCCAGAGCTGCAAACCTTCAAGTAAGGAGCTCGTCCTGCCCAGCTTTAGGGGTGTCCCATACCTGTCACCCCCAGCCTCCCAGGGCTGAAAAGGGGCTCCAGGAAAGCTGGGGAGGGGCTCTGGATCAGGGAGTGCAGCAATAGGATGGAGAGGAAGGTTTGAAGCTGGAAGAGAGGAGATTGAGATGAGATCTTGGGGAGAAATGTTCTCCTTGAGGGTGGTGGAACAGGTTGCTCAGAGAAGCTGTGGCTGCTCCATCCCTGGAGGTGTTCAAGGCCAGGTTGGATGGGGCTTGGAGCCCCCTGATCCAGTGGGAGATGTCCCTGCCCACAGCAGGGTGGGTGGAACTGGATGGGTTCCACCAGCTAAGAAGGTGCCCTCAGGCTGAGGTGGCTTCCTCGGGGTGACACGGGGACACCCTCTTCCCTCAGAGCTGGGCGATCGCGTGCCAAGGGACCTGATGAGCACTTCCAAACTTCACCTGTGCTGGAGTCCTTCCAAAATCATGGAGAAGGGTGCCCAAAATCGCTCAGTTTGGGGGCAGGAATTGAGACCGAGGAGCTCTTGGTCCATTTTTGACCAGCAGAGAGCTTTGTTGGCTCCTGCCGGGCTCGTTCCTGATTTCCATCCTTCAGGACCCCGCAGCGATGTGGGGACACCTGAGAACCCGGTGAGGAGCATGGAAAGAGGTCATTTAAGGAGTAGATGAGCTCAAGGAGACCTCGGGAGGTGAGGAGAGCGAGCCCAGTGCTGATTTTCAGCACCCTGGAGAGTTTTGGGTGCCCTAAGAAGGGGAATCTCCATCCACGTTCGCTCCTTGGGGCATCCCCGCTTGAGAACTTCTCCTCCCTCGCCCTGCCCTGGGGAGAGAGGTCCTGTTTGAGGGAAGACTTGAAGTGTTTTGGGTGGAGTGAGATGTTTTCTTTCTGGGTTCCCCAACCCCCTCCCTTGTCCTGGCTCTGCTCAGCCAAAGCCTCATGGATTATTCACTCGCTGTCGGTTATTTCTGTTCCTGGCTCTGAATTAATGATGAGCTGGGCTGGTAGGAAAAGCCCCAGGGATTTGGGGATGGACAAGCTGGATCTGCTGCCCCATGTACAGGTCCAGCTCCTCACCTGTGGCTCTGGAGCCTCCTGCACCTCCTCTCCCACCGCAAAGCCTCGCCCAGCCAAGGTTCCCTCCTGCCTTTGGTGGTCCCCTTTGAGGGGGTCCTTTTGGAATTGAGGGCATCTCTCCCAGAGCTGGGATAACTCCAAGCCCCTCGATGGTCCTGCTCTTGGGTTGGGGCAATCCCAAGCACACAGACTGGGTGGGGAAAGGATTGGGAGAAACCCTGAGGAGAAAGACTTGGGTGACCAAAGGTCCCACCTACAAGGAGGAGAAGACAGGACAGGGGACCCAGAACTGAGAATTCCATCCCAGAAATCTCATGTTTGGGATAAAACTGAGGGATCAAGATCAACCAAGGACATCAGGACCTCTCCCCGTGCCCGCTCTGCAGCAGCAGAGGTGCCGTGACCCTCCAGGGGGTCGATTTCCTATATCTGTTTATATTTTATTAATGATATTTCCCTTTTGATTAGAATTGCTTCATTAAAGTTGTTTGAGCCGTAGGTTCCAACCCACGAGTCCTTCTCCCATCTCCTTCATTTCACCAACGACAGCGAGGTCGAGGGCCCCCTCAGCAAGTTTGGAGATGACACCAAGCTGAGCGGCGGGGTTGTCACACCAGAAGGGTGGGATGGCATCCAGAAGGACCTGGAGAAGTGGGGCTGTGGGAACCTGGTGAGGTTCAACAAGGCCAAGGGTGAGGTCCTACAGCTGGGTGGGGGCAACCCTCAGTTTCAACACAGGATGGGGGAGAAGGGGTTGGGAGCAGCCCTGAGGAGAAGGGCTTGGGGTGCTGGGGGAGGAGAAGCTCCACATGAGCCTCAATGAGCTCTCCCAGCCCAGAAACCCCCCCAGTGTCCTGGGCTGCACCCAAAGAGTGGGACCAGAGGGGGAGGGAGGGGGTTCTGCCCCTCTGCTCCGCTCTGGGGAGACCCCACCTGGAGCCCTGGGGCCAGGTCTGGAGTCCTCAGCACAGGAAGGACCTGGAGCTGTTGGAGAGAGTCCAGAGGAGGCCACGGAGATGATCCAAGGGCTGGAGAACCTCTGCTATGAGGACAGGCTGGGAGAGTTGGGGTTGTTCAGCCTGGAGAGGAGAAGGCTGTGGGGAGACCTTGGAGCAGCCTTGAAAGGGGCTCCAGGAAAGCTGGGGAGGGGCTTTTTCCAAGGGTCTGGAGTGACAGGATGAGGGGGAACAACTTTGAACTGGAAGGGGGGAAGATTGAGATTGGACATCAGGAAGAAATTCTTCAGGATGAGGGTGGGGAGGCCCTGGCCCAGGTTGCCCAGAGAAGCTGTGGCTGCCCCATCCCTGGAGGTGTTGAAGGCCAGGTTGGATGGGGCTTGGAGCCCCCTGATCCCGTGGGAGGTGTCCCTGCCCATGGAACTGGCTGGGCTTTGAGGTCCCTTCCAACACAACCCATCCTGTGGTTCTACAAAAGGTGGGGTTGGAACTGGATGGGTTCGAGGTCCCTTCCAACCCATCACATGGTTCTATGAAAGGGGGGGTTGGAACTCGATGGGCTTGAGATCCAACCCATCCCATGGTTCTGTAAAAGGGGGGTGGAACTGGATGGGTTTGAGGTCTCTTCCAACCCATCACATGGTTCTATGGGGGGAAGGTGTGGAACTGGATGGGTTTGAGGTCTCTTCCAACCCATCACATGGTTCTATGGAAAGGGGGATGGAACTGGAAGGATTTGAGGTCTCTTGCAACTCAACCCATCCCATGGTTCTGTAAAAAGGGGATGGAACTGGAAGGGTTTGAGGTCTCTTGCAACCCAACCCATCCCATGGTTCTGTAAAAGGGGGGGTGGAACTGGACGGGTTTGAGGTCTCTTCCAACCCATCCCATGGTTCTGTAAAAGGGGGGGTTGGAACTGGATGGGTTTGAGGTCTCTTCCAACCCATCACATGGTTCTATGGAAGGGGGATGGAACTGGAAGGGTTTGAGGTCTCTTGCAACCCAACCCATCCCATGGTTCTGTAAAAGGGGGGGTTGGAACTGGAAGGGTTTGAGGTCTCTTGCAACCCAACCCATCCCATGGTTCTGTAAAAGGGGGGGTGGAACTGGATGGGTTTGAGGTCTCTTCCAACCCATCACATGGTTCTATGGAAGGGGGGTGGAACTGGAAGGGTTTGAGGTCTCTTGCAACCCAACCCATCCCACGGTTCTACGAAGGGGGGGGTTGGATCTGGGTGGGTTTGAGATCCCTTCCAACCCACCCCACCCCATGGTTCTATGAAAGGGGGGGTTGGAACTCCATGGCTTTAAGGTCCCCCCCCCAAACCCCAGGATAGGAAGGACCCGGAACCAAAGTTCCGCCCCGCGTTTCCGGGGGGAGGGAGGGGGTGGAGCGGAAGTGCCGCTCGCGGGGCCGGAAGTGGCCGCGCTGCGGGAGATGTGGCCATGGCGGCTCCCGTGGGGGCTCGCGGCCCGGGGAGGTGCGGGGGGGGGGGACAGGGAACCCCGAGGGGGGGATGTGGGGACGGGGGGAGGAGGAGGGGGCTCCGGTACCGCGCACCGAGTGCCCTCCCGCATCGGGGGGGGAGGGAGAGGGACTGGGGGAGAAGGGATGGGGACTGGGGAGAGGGGACTGGGGAGAGGGGACTGGGACTGGGGAGAGGGGACAGGGACTGGGGAGAGGGGACAGGGAAGAGGGGACTGGGACTGGGGGAGAAGGGACAGGGACTGGGGGACAAGGGATGGGGACTGGGGAGAGGGGACAGGGACTGGGGGACAAGGGATGGGGACTGGGGAGAGGGGACAGGGAGAGGGGAAAGGGACTGGGGGAGAAGGGACAGGGACTGGGGGACAAGGGATGGGGACTGGGGAGAGGGGACAGGGACTGGGGAGAGGGGACAGGGAAGAGGGGAAAGGGACTGGGGGAGAAGGGACAGGGACTGGGGGACAAGGGATGGGGACTGGGGAGAGGGGACAGGGACTGGGGGACAAGGGATGGGGACTGGGGAGAGGGGACAGGGACTGGGGAGAGGGGACAGGGACTGGGGGACAAGGGATGGGGACTGGGGAGAGGGGACAGGGACTGGGGAGAGGGGACAGGGACTGGGGGACAAGGGATGGGGACTGGGGAGAGGGGACAGGGAGAGGGGACAGGGACTGGGGAGAGGGGACAGGGACTGGGGGAGAAGGGATGGGGACTGGGGAGAGGGGACAAGGGATGGGGACTGGGAAGAGGGGACAGGGACTGGGGAGAGGGGACAGGGACTGGGGGAGAAGGGACGGGGACTGGGGAGAGGGGACAGGGACTGGGGGACAAGGGATGGGGACTGGGGAGAGGGGACAGGGAGAGGGGACAGGGACTGGGGAGAGGGGACAGGGGACAGGGACTGGGGAGAGGGGACAGGGACTGGGGGAGAAGGGATGGGGACTGGGGAGAGGGGACAGGGAGAGGGGACAAGGGATGGGGACTGGGAAGAGGGGACAGGGACTGGGGAGAGGGGACAGGGACTGGGGGAGAAGGGACGGGGACTGGGGAGAGGGGACAGGGACTGGGGGACAAGGGATGGGGACTGGGAAGAGGGGACAGGGACTGGGGGACAAGGGATGGGGACTGGGGAGAGGGGACAGGGACTGGGAAGAGGGGACAGGGACTGGGGGAGAAGGGACGGGGACTGGGGAGAGGGGACAGGGACTGGGGGAGAAGGGACAGGGACTGGGGAGAGGGGACTGGGGAGAGGGGACAGGGACTGGGGAGAGGGGACTGGGGAGAGGGGAAAGGGAGAGGGGAGAGGGGACTGGGGGAAAAGGGATGGGGACTGGGGAGAGGGGACAGGGAGAGGGGACAGGGACTGGGGAGAGGGGAAAGGGACTGGGGAGAGGGGACAGGGACTGGGGAGAGGGGACAGGGACTGGGGGACAAGGGACTGGGGAGAGGGGACAGGGACTGGGGGACAAGGGACAGGGGAGAGGGGAAAGGGACTGGGGGAGAAGGGATGGGGACTGGGGAGAGGGGACAGGGAGAGGGGACAGGGACTGGGGAGAGGGGACAGGGACTGGGGGACAAGGGATGGGGACAGGGGAGAGGGGACTGGGGAGAGGGGACAGGGAGAGGGGACAGGGACTGGGGGAGAAGGGATGGGGACTGGGGACAGGGAGAGGGGAGAGGGGACAGGGAGAGGGGAGAGGGGACTGGGGAGAGGGGAAAGGGACTGGGGGAGAAGGGATGGGGACTGGGGAGAGGGGACAGGGACTGGGGGACAAGGGATGGGGACTGGGGAGAGGGGACAGGGGACAGGGAGAGGGAGAGGGGACAGGGGACAGGGAGAGGGGACAGGGACTGGGGGACAAGGGATGGGGACTGGGGAGAGGGGACAGGGAGAGGGGACAGGGACTGGGGGACAAGGGATGGGGACTGGGAAGAGGGGACAGGGACTGGGGAGAGGGGACAGGGAGAGGGGAAAGGGACTGGGGGAGAAGGGACAAGGAGAGGGGCTGGGTAAGGGGGAGAAGGGAGAGGGGCTGGGGAGAGGGGACAGGGAATGGGGAGAGGGGACAGGGACTGGGGGGAAGGGACAGGGACTGGGGAGAAGGGACAAGGAGAGGGGCTGGGTAAGAGGGAGAAGGGAGAGGGACTGGGGAGAGGGGACAGGGACTGGGGAGAGGGGACAAGGAGAGGGGCTGGGTAAGGGGGAGAAGGGAGAGGGACTGGGGAGAGGGGACAGGGACTGGGGGAGAAGGGAGAGGTATGGGGGGAGAAGGGACAGGGACTGGAGGAGAAGGGACAAGGGATAGGGGCTGGGGAGAAGGGATAAGGGATAGAGTCTGGGTAAGGGGGAGAAGGGACAGGGACTGGGGAGAGGGGACAGGGAGAGGGGAGAAGGGACAGGGAGAGGGGCTGGGTAAGGGGGAGAAGGGATAGGGGCTGGGGAGAGGGGACAGGGACTGGGGGAGAAGGGGCAAGGGATAGGGGTTGGATAAGGGGGAGAAGGGACAGGGACTGGGGAGAGGGGACAGGGATAGGGGAGAAGGGAGAGGGACTGGGTAAGGGGGACAAGGGACAGGGACTGGGGAGAGGGGACAGGGGTAGGGGCTGGGAAAGGGGGAGAAGGGACAGGGACTCAGGGAGAGGGGACAGGGATAGGGGAGAAGGGACACGGAGAGGTGAGAAGGGAGAGGGGCTGGGTAAGGGGGAGAAGGGAGAGGGACTGGGGAGAAGGGACAAGGGATAGGGACTGGGTAAGGGGGCCAAGGGAGAGGGACTGGGGAGAGGGGACAGGGACTGGGGGAGAATGGTCAGGGACTGGAGAAGAAGGGACAAGGGACTGGGGGAAAAGGGAGAAGGGACAGAGTCTGGGTAAGGGGGACCAGGGACTGGGGTGGGGGGGACATGAGACAGGGTCTGAGGAAAGGGAGAAGGAACAAGAGACAGGGCTGGGAGCTAAGGGACAAGGGACAGGTTCTGAGTAGGGGGGAGAAGGGACAGGGGAGGGCAGAATAGGGACAGGGACTGGGAGACAGAGGGTGGGGAGGAGGGACAAGACCCTCTGCCACTCCCACCTCTCACTTTGTCCCTCCAGGTGCTGGTGGCCTCGTTGTCCCCCGGGCAGGCCTCAAGCAGTACTCACAACCCCCAGACTACAGCGGTGAGGGGACACCATGGGGGGAGAAACCCCCTCCTCCCCACCCTGGGGTGACAGGGCCAACCTCCTGACCTGTCACCCTCCCACCCCAGTGCCCAGGGGGTGTCGTGGGGTGGGTGACACTCACACTCGTGTTCCTGGCAGGGATTGTCTTCCCAGAGAAGACCAAGCTGAAGTTCATGGATAAAGTGCCATCGGTGCCCAAGGTGAGGCGGGAGCCCCGGCGGCTGCGGGACATCCGTGGGCCATCCCAGGAGGCCACCGACTTCATCCAGGGCCAGTATGGGATCCTGGTGAGCAGGGGAGGTGACAAAGGGACAGCCTGGAGGGGCTGGGGGCTGTCTTTGGGCACCAGGAGGTGGAGAGGGCACAGGAGGGGGCACCACCAGGCTGGAGAAGCCGTCTGGGTCCTATCAAACCAGGGAGCAAAGGGAGTTGGTGCCAAAGGGGCTTTGAAAAGATGGGTGGGTGGAGATACCAAGGTGAGATTCCCCAGGGAGGGGGTGAGGAATGGAATCGTGGAGTGGGTTGGGTTGGAAGGGACCTCAAAGCCCAGCCAGGTCCAAATCCTTTCACAGGATCATGGGATGGGTTGGGTTGGAAGGGACCTCAAAGCCCATCCAGGTCCATGAGCAGGGACACCTCCCACTGGATCAGGGGGCTCCAAGCCCCATCCAACCTGGCCTTCAACACCTCCAGGGATGGGGCAGCCACAGCTTCTCTGGGCAACCTGGGCCAGGGCCTCCCCACCCTCACAGGAGAACATTTCTCTCCAAGATCTCATCTCAATCTCCCCTCTTTCACCTTCAAATCATCCCCCTCATCCTATCCCTGCACTCCCTGATCCAGAGCCCCTCCCCAGCTTTCCTGGAGCCCCTTTCAAAGGCTGCTCCAAAGTCCCCCCCAGAGCCTTCTCCTCTCCAGGCTGAACAACCCCAACTCTCCCAGCCTGTCCTCACAGCAGAGGTTCTCCAGCCCTTGGATCATCTCCGTGGCCTCCTCTGGACTCGCTCCAACTCGTCTCCCCACAGCCTCCTCTCAGGCAGTTGTGGACAGGGATGAGGTCTCCCCTCAGTCTCCTCTTCTCCAGACCAAACCCCCCCAGGTCCCTCAGCTGCTCCCACAACCCCTGTTCTCCAGCCCCTTCCCCAGTTCCCTTCTCTGGACGCTCTCCAGCCCCTCCAGGGCCTTCTTGGAGTGAGGGGCCCAAAGGTGACCCCAGGATTCCAGGGGTGGCCTCCCCAGGACCAAGTCCAGGAGGACAATCCCTTCCCTGCTCCTGCTGCCACCCCAGGGCTGATCCAAGCCAGGATCCTGGTGGCCTTCTTGGCCCCCTGGGCCACTGCTGCCTCATGTTCAGCCCCTGTTGACCAACACCCCCAGGGCCTTCTCCTCCAGGCAGGTTTCCAGGAGCTCCTCCCCAAGCCTGGAGCTGCCTGGGGTTGGTGTGACCCAAGGGCAGGACCCAGCACTTGGCCTTGGTGACCCTCATCCTATTGGTCTCATCCCATGGATCCAGCCTGTCCAGGTCCCTCTGCAGAGCCTTGGCCCATGGATCCAGCCTGTGCAGATCCTCTGCAGAGCCTTGGCCCATGGATCCAGCCTGTGCAGATCCTCTGCAGAGCCTTGGCCCATGGATCCAGCCTGTGCAGATCCTCTGCAGAGCCTTGGCCCATGGATCCAGCCTGCCCAGATCCCTCTGCAGAGCCTTGGCCCATGGATCCAGCCTGTCCAGATCCCTCTGCAGAGCCTTGGCCCAGGGATCCAGCCTGTCCAGATCCCTCAGCAGAGCCTTGGCCCATGGATCCAGCCTGTCCAGATCCCTCTGCAGAGCCTTGGCCCATGGATCCAGCCTGTCCAGATCCCTCTGCAGAGCCTTGGCCCGTGGATCCAGCCTGTCCAGATCCCTCTGCAGAGCCTTGGCCCATGGATCCAGCCTGCCCAGATCCCTCTGCAGAGCCTTGGCCCATGGATCCAGCCTGTCCAGATCCCTCTGCAGAGCCTTGGCCCATGGATCCAGCCTGCCCAGATCCTCTGCAGAGCCTTGGCCCATGGATCCAGCCTGCCCAGATCCTCTGCAGAGCCTTGGCCCGTGGATCCAGCCTGTCCAGATCCCTCTGCAGAGCCTTGGCCCATGGATCCAGCCTGCCCAGATCCTCTGCAGAGCCTTGGCCCGTGGATCCAGCCTGCCCAGATCCCTCTGCAGAGCCTTGGCCCGTGGATCCAGCCTGTCCAGATCCCTCTGCAGAGCCTTGGCCCATGGATCCAGCCTGTCCAGATCCTCTGCAGAGCCTTGGCCCGTGGATCCAGCCTGTCCAGATCCCTCTGCAGAGCCTTGGCCCATGGATCCAGCCTGTCCAGATCCCTCTGCAGAGCCTTGGCCCATGGATCCAGCCTGCCCAGATCCTCTGCAGAGCCTTGGCCCATGGATCCAGCCTGCCCAGATCCCTCTGCAGAGCCTTGGCCCATGGATCCAGCCTGCCCAGATCCTCTGCAGAGCCTTGGCCCATGGATCCAGCCTGCCCAGATCCTCTGCAGAGCCTCCCAACCCTCAAGCAGATCCAGCACCTACACCCAACTTGGTGTCACCCACAATCTTGCTCAGGGTGCCCTCAATCCCCTCGTCCAGGTGGCTGATGCTGAACAGGACTGGGCCCAGCACCGAGCCCTGGGGACACCACTGGTGACTGGTTTCCAACTGGATTTAACCCATTCCTCACCACCCTCTGTCCCAGCCACTGTCACCCAGCAGAGGGTGTCCCTGCCCTGGCCCAGGGCAGCCACTTCCTCAAGCAGAACGCTCTCAAAGGTGTCAAAGGCTTTAGTGAAGTCCAAGTCCACCACCTCCACAGCCTTCCCCTCCTCCACCAAAGGGGTGACCTTGTCCTAGAAGGAGATCAGGACCTGCCTTTCCTAAACCCACCTCGAGCTGGTCCTGAGGTAGGATGGCCCTACAGAGGGACCTGGACAGACTGGAGAGCTGGGCTGAGTCTAATGGGATGATGTTTAATGAGTCCAAATGTTGGCTGCTTCATTTTGGACACAACAATCCCATGCAGAGCTACAGACAGGGGACAGAGTGGCTGGAGAGGAGTCAGGCAGAAAGGGACCTGGGAGTGCTGGTGGCCAGGAAGCTCACCATGAGCCAGCAGTGTGCCCAGGGGGCCAAGAAGGCCAATGGCATCCTGGCCTGCATCAGGAATGGTGTGGCCAGCAGGACCAGAGGAGTTATCATCCCCCTGTCCGCAGCACTGGTCAGGCCTCACCTTGAATATTGTGTCCAGTTCTGGGCCCCCCAGTTTGGGAAAGATGTCAGGATGCTGGAGAGTGTCCAAAGGAGGGCAACGAAGATGGGGAAGGGGCTGGAGCACAAGCCCTATGAGGAGAGACTGAGGGAGCTGGGGCTGTTTAGTCTGGAGAAGAGGAGGCTCAGGGGAGACCTCATTGCTCTCTGCAACTCCCTAAAAGGAGGTTGGAGTGGGGCAGGGGTTGGTCTCTTCTCTCAGGTGACAGAACTGGAGGGCAGGGACTCAAGCTTGGTCAGGGAAAGGTTGGACTGGATGTGAGGAGAAAGTTCTTCACTGAAAGGGTGATTGGTCACTGGAATGAGCACCCAGGGAGGGGGTGGAGTCACCGACCCTGGAGGGGTTTAAGGGGAGACTGGATGAGGCACTGAGTGCCATGGGTTAGATGATGGGTTGGTGTTGGTGTTGGGTTATAGGTTGGACTGGATGATCTCAGAGGTCCTTTCCAAACTTGTGATAGTGTGATACAGGAGCTCCTGGTGCTCATCCTGCATCAGTGATACAGGAGCTCCTGGTGCTCATCCTGCATCAGTGATACAGGAGCTCCTGGTGCTCATCCTCCATCAGTGATACAGGAGCTCCTGGTGCTCATCCTGCATCAGTGATACAGGAGCTCCTGGTGCTCATCCTGCATCAGTGATACAGGAGCTCCTGGTGCTCATCCTCCATCAGTGATACAGGAGCTCCTGGTGCTCATCCTCCATCAGTGATACAGGAGCTCCTGGTGCTCATCCTCCATCAGTGATACAGGAGCTCCTGGTGCTCATCCTGCATCAGTGATACAGGAGCTCCTGGTGCTCATCCTCCATCAGTGATACAGGAGCTCCTGGTGCTCATCCTGCATCAGTGATACAGGAGCTCCTGGTGCTCATCCTGCATCAGTGATACAGGAGCTCCTGGTGCTCATCCTCCATCAGTGGTACAGGAGCTCCTGGTGCTCATCCTGCATCAGTGGTACAGGAGCTCCTGGTGCTCATCCTCCATCAGTGATACAGGAGCTCCTGGTGCTCATCCTGCATCAGTGATACAGGAGCTCCTGGTGCTCATCCTGCATCAGTGATACAGGAGCTCCTGGTGCTCATCCTCCATCAGTGGTACAGGAGCTCCTGGTGCTCATCCTGCATCAGTGGTACAGGAGCTCCTGGTGCTCATCCTCCATCAGTGATACAGGAGCTCCTGGTGCTCATCCTGCATCAGTGGTACAGGAGCTCCTGGTGCTCATCCTCCATCAGTGATACAGGAGCTCCTGGTGCTCATCCTCCATCAGTGATACAGGAGCTCCTGGTGCTCATCCTGCATCAGTGATACAGAGCTCCTGGTGCTCATCCTGCATCAGTGATACAGGAGCTCCTGGTGCTCATCCTCCATCAGTGATACAGAGCTCCTGGTGCTCATCCTGCATCAGTGATACAGGAGCTCCTGGTGCTCATCCTGCATCAGTGATACAGGAGCTCCTGGTGCTCATCCTCCATCAGTGATACAGGAGCTCCTGGTGCTCATCCTCCATCAGTGGTACAGGAGCTCCTGGTGCTCATCCTGCATCAGTGATACAGGAGCTCCTGGTGCTCATCCTGCATCAGTGATACAGGAGCTCCTGGTGCTCATCCCGCATCAGTGATACAGAGCTCCTGGTGCTCATCCTCCATCAGTGATACAGGAGCTCCTGGTGCTCATCCTGCATCAGTGATACAGGAGCTCCTGGTGCTCATCCTGCATCAGTGATACAGGAGCTCCTGTTGCTCATCCTGCATCAGTGATACAGGAGCTCCTGGTGCTCATCCTGCATCAGTGATACAGGAGCTCCTGGTGCTCATCCTGCATCAGTGATACAGGAGCTCCTGGTGCTCATCCTGCATCAGTGATACAGGAGCTCCTGGTGCTCATCCTGCATCAGTGATACAGGAGCTCCTGGTGCTCATCCTCCATCAGTGGTACAGGAGCTCCTGGTGCTCATCCTCCATCAGTGATACAGGAGCTCCTGGTGCTCATCCTCCATCAGTGATACAGGAGCTCCTGGTGCTCATCCTGCATCAGTGATACAGGAGCTCCTGGTGCTCATCCTCCATCAGTGATACAGGAGCTCCTGGTGCTCATCCTGCATCAGTGATACAGGAGCTCCTGGTGCTCATCCTGCATCAGTGATACAGAGCTCCTGGTGCTCATCCTGCATCAGTGATACAGGAGCTCCTGGTGCTCATCCTGCATCAGTGGTACAGGAGCTCCTGGTGCTCATCCTGCATCAGTGATACAGGAGCTCCTGGTGCTCATCCTGCATCAGTGGTACAGGAGCTCCTGGTGCTCATCCTGCATCAGTGATACAGGAGCTCCTGGTGCTCATCCTGCATCAGTGATACAGGAGCTCCTGGTGCTCATCCTGCATCAGTGATACAGGAGCTCCTGGTGCTCATCCTCCATCAGTGATACAGGAGTTCTCAGGTGACCAGGGACAGAACTGGAGGGCAGGGACTCAAGCTTGGCCAGGGAAAGGTTGGACTTGATGTGAGGAAGAAGTTCTTCAAGGGTGATTGGTCACTGGAATGAGCACCCAGGGAGGGGGTGGAGTCACCGACCCTGGAGGGGTTTAAGGGGAGACTGGATGAGGCCCTGAGTGCCATGGGTTAGATGATGGGGTGGTGTTGGTGTTGGGTTATAGGTTGGACTGGATGATCTCAGAGGTCCTTTCCAACCTTCTGATCCTGTGACACTGTGAGGTGGTCCCTTCCCTTCTCCACACAGGCTTTGGGGGGTGGCTACCTCCACTGGGGCCACTTCGAGATGATCCGCTTGACCATCGGCCGCAGCATGGACCCCAAGACCACCTTTGCCATCTGGAGGGTGCCAGGCCCTTCCAAACCGGTGACGCGGAAGAGCTTGGGCCACCGCATGGGGGGTGGCAAAGGCCCCATCGACCGCTACGTGACGGCGGTGAAAAGCGGGCGCTTGGTGGTCGAGGTGGGCGGCCGCTGCGACTTTGCCGAGGTGGAACCTTTCCTCAAGCAGGTGGCCAAGAAACTGCCCTTCCCCGCCATCCCCGTCAGCCGCGACAGCCTCCACAGGATGAGGCTGGAGGAGGAGGAGAAGAGGCTCAACAACCAAAATCCGTGGACTTTCGAGCGGGTGGTCACCGGGAACATGCTTGGCATGCGCAGGTACCTCAGCCCCTACGACCTGAAGCTCAAGGGACGCTACTGGGGCAAGTTCTTCCTGAAGCACAGGGTGTGACGAGCAGCCGGGGCTGGGGAAGCCTTAATTGAAGCTTCATGCAAGAACCTGTGTTGTATCGTGGCGTTTGGAGGCGTCATCAGGGGTTTGGAGGCATCACTGGGGGCTTTGAGGCATCACTGGGGGCTTTGGAGGCATCACCGGGGCGTTTGGAGGCACCACCATGGGGTTTGGAGGTATCTCCGGGGCTTTTGGAGGCGCCACCATGGGTTTGGAGGCATCACTGGGGGCTTTGGAGGCATCACCGGGTTGTTTGGAGGCACCACCATGGGGTTTGGAGGCATCTCTGGGGCTTTTGGAGGCACCACCATGGGGTTTGGAGGTATCTCCGGGGCTTTTGGAGGCGCCACCATGGGTTTGGAGGCATCACTGGGGGCTTTGAGGCATCACCAGGGCTTTAGGAGGCACCACCATGGGGTTTGGAGGCATCTCCAGGGCTTTTGGAGGCATCTCCAGGGCTTTTGGAGGCATCACCATGGGGTTTGGAGGCATCTCCGGGGCTTTTGGAGGCATCACCATGGGGTTTGGAGGTATCTCCGGGGCTTTTGGAGGCGCCACCATGGGTTTGGAGGCATCACTGGGGGCTTTGAGGCATCACCGGGGCGTTTGGAGGCACCACCATGGGATTTAGGAGGCATCTCCAGGGCTTTTAGAGGCATCACCAGGGTGTTTGGAGGCACCACCATGGGTTTGGAGGCATCTCCGGGGCTTTTGGAGGCATCACCATGGGTTTGGAGGCATCACTGGGGGCTTTGAGGCATCACCGGGGCTTTTGGAGGCACCACCATGGGGTTTGGAGGCATCTCCGGGGCTTTTGGAGGCACCACCATGGGTTTGGAGGCATCTCCGGGGCTTTTGGAGGCACCACCATGGGTTTGGAGGCATCACTGGGGGCTTTGAGGCATCACCAGGGCTTTAGGAGGCACTACCAGGGGTTTGGAGGCATCACCAAGGGGTTTAGAGGCATCACCATGGGGTTTGGAGGCACTACCAGGGGTTTGGAGGCATCACCAAGGGCTTTAGAGGTATTGCCAGGGGTTTGGGAGGCACCCTCAGGGGTTTTGGAGACAGCACCGAGGGGTTTGGAGGCATCACCGAGGGGTTTGGAGGCATCACCGAGGGCTTTAGAGGTATTGCCAGGGGTTTGGGAGGCACCACCGAGGCTTTGGAGGCATCACCGTGGGGTTTGGAGGCATCACCGAGGGGTTTGGAGGCATCACCGTGGGGTTTGGAGGCATCACCGAGGGGTTTGGAAGCATCACCGTGGGGTTTGGAGGCATCACCGAGGGGTTTGGAGGCATCACCGAGGGGTTTGGAGGCATCACCGTGGGGTTTGGAGGCATCACCGAGGGGTTTGGAGGCATCACCGAGGGGTTTGGAGGCATCACCGAGGGGTTTGGAGGCATCACCGAGGGGTTTGGAGGCATCTCCGAGGGGTTTGGAGGCATCACCGAGGGGTTTGGAGGCATCACCGTGGGGTTTGGAGGCACCACCGAGGCTTTGGAGGCATCACTGTGGGGTTTGGAGGCATCACGAGGGGTTTGGAGACATCACCGAGGGGTTTGGAGGCATCACCGTGGGGTTTGGAGGCATCACCGAGGGGTTTGGAGGCATCACGAGGGGGTTTGGAGCGTGGTTGATGTCTTTATTGAGGAGGGGGGCTCTGGCGTGGGTGGTCGCACACCCAAAGAGCCGGCGAGACGGAGAAGTCGCTCCGAACGAGCTCCAGGAGAGGGCAGAGGCTTCTCCTCCCACCCCGAGCAAGGCAGGGTGTCCCCCCCCACCCCGGTCCCTCCCACCTCCCCGGGGGAGGGTCGCGGCTCCTCCGGCCGCTCGGTGCCACCAAGGAAGGGGCTGGAGGAGGAGAAGAACGAGGGTGGGCGTGGAGAGGACCTCAAGGTGTTCACCCGGTGGTGGGGTGGGAGAAGGGAGCGGGGTGGGTGGGATTCGCTCCTCCCGGAAGGCGGCGGGGGTTGGGGTTGGGGTTGGGGTGGGGGGTGTCCTCTCGGGGCTCCGGGGATGAGGACTTGGCAGGTGGGTCCCGGGGCCGGTGCTTGGGGTCTCTCCGGAGCCACAGGGAAAGGCCACCTGGGGAGGAAGATGAGGCACCTGAGGAAGGGGGACCCAGGTGTCACCCCACCCTCCCTGTCACCCCAACGCACCCTGAGGGGGCTCCTTGGGGCCGCCTGTTCTTCCCCCCCCCCCCCCCCCCCGGCACCTCGTGGGTGAGTCCGAGGAGGAGGAGTCCCAGTTGGTTGAGTGCCACCAAGAGGCAAAGGTGCTCCCCGGGTGTGAGGTGGCACCGGGGACCCTCACCTGGGGGGGGGGGGTGGGCGACGGGTGGGCGTCTCAGGCGAAGATGCTCCCGATGCTGGAAGCCAAGATGATGGCGAGGATGATGCAGCAGATCATGATCAGGATCTTCTTCTGCACGGGGGGAGAGAGGGGCCGTGAGGGGGGGGGCACGGGGCTGGGGAGGGGGGACGAGGGATGGGGGGGGGGGGACGGGGCTGGGGAGGGGAGGGGGGACAAGGGAGGGGAGGGGGCACGGGGCTGGGGAGGGGGGACAAGGGAGGGGAGGGGGCACGGGGCTGGGGAGGGGGGACAAGGGAGGGGAGGGGGCACGGGGCTGGGGAGGGGGGACAAGGGACAGGGGGGGGCACGGGGCTGGGGAGGGGGGACGAGGGATGAGGGAGGGGGGGCACAGGGCTGGGGAGGGGGGATGAGGGACTGGGGACAAGGACAAGGGCTGGGGAGGGGGGACAAGGGAGGGGAGGGGGCACGGGGCTGGGGAGGGGGGACAAGGGACTGGGGAGGGGGGACGAGGGACTGGGGGGGGCACGGGGCTGGGGAGGGGGGACGAGGGATGGGGGGGGCACGGGGCTGGGGAGGGGGGACGAGGGACTGGGGGGGGGCACGGGGCTGGGGAGGGGGGACGAGGGACTGGGGAGGGGGGGCACGGGGCTGGGGAGGGGGGACGAGGGACTGGGGAGGGGGGGCCACGGGGCTGGGGAGGGGGGATGAGGGACTGGGGGGAGCACGGGGCTGGGGAGGGGGGACGAGGGAGGGGGGGGGGCACGGGGCTGGGGAGGGGGGACGAGGGACTGGAGAGGGGGGGCACGGGGCTGGGGAGGGGGGACGAGGGACTGGGGAGGGGGGGCCACGGGGCTGGGGAGGGGGGACGAGGGACTGGGGGGAGCACGGGGCTGGGGAGGGGGGACGAGGGAGGGGGGGGGGCACGGGGCTGGGGAGGGGGACGAGGGACTGGAGAGGGGGGGCACGGGGCTGGGGAGGGGGGACGAGGGACTGGGGAGGGGGGGCCACGGGGCTGGGGAGGGGGGATGAGGGACTGGGGGGAGCACGGGGCTGGGGAGGGGGGGACGAGGGAGGGGGGGGGCACGGGCTGGGGAGGAGGGACGAGGGATGAGGAGGGGGGGCCACGGGGCTGGGGGGAGGGACAAGGGGGGGGGGGCACGGGGCTGGGGGGGGGACGAGGGACAAGGACAGGGGTTGGGGAGGGGGGACAAGGGACAGGGGAGGGAGGGGGAACAAGAGACAAGCAGAGGGGGGATAAAGGGACAGGGGAGGAGGGACAAGGGACAAGGGACAGGGCTGGGGAGGGGGACAAGGGAAAGGAGGGGGACAAGGGACAAGGACGGGTTGGGGAGGGGGGACAAGGGACAGGAGGGAGGACAGGGACGAGGACAAGGGATGGAGAGGGGGACAAGAGACAACAGGGGAGGGGGGACAAGGGACGAGGACAGGGGCTGGGGAACACCAGAACAGAGTCTGGAGTTGGGGTCAAGGGACAGGGACAAAGGACAGGGGTTGGAGAGGGGTGACAGGGGCTGGGGAATGGGCAGGGGCAGGGGGACAAGGGACAGGGGCTGGGGGACAATGGACCGGGTCTGGGAAAGGGGGTAAAGGGACAGGAGAGGGGGACAAAGGACGGAGCTGAGGAGGGGGGGACAAGGGCGGGTGTGAGCTGGTTGTGGCACCGGGATGTGGCTGTGTCCCGGTGTCCCCTGGGGCCAGGCAGCCGATTGGGGACAGTCCCATGGCTGTCACTCACCCAAACCTCTGGGGACAGACGCTCTGACCGAGCCTGGCAGCACCTGTGGGGGTTTTGGGGGTGTCCCCCTGCTCCCCATCGCATCTCCACCCCCAGCGGCTCCGTCGCGACAGGGACAGAGGGGGTAAAGGGACAGGGGAGGGGGGACAAGGGACAAGGGCTGGGGAGGGGGGACAAGGCGGGGAGACGGGACAAGGGACAGGGGAGAGGGAACAAGGGACAAGCAGAGGGGCTGGGGAGGGGGGTAAAGGGACAGGGGAGGGGGGACAAGGGACAGGGGAGGGGGAACAAGGGAGAGGGGACAAGGGACAGGGGAGGGGGAACAAGGGACAAGCAGAGGGGCTGGGGAGGGGGGTAAAGGGACAGGGAAGGGGGGACAAGGGACAAGCAGAGGGGCTGGGGAGGGGGGTAAAGGGACAGGGGAGGGGGAACAAGGGACAAGCAGAGGGGCTGGGGAGGGGGGTAAAGGGACAGGGGAGGGGGGACAAGGGACAAGGACAGGGGTTGTGGAGGGGGAACAAGGGACGGGGGGACAAGGGACGGGGGAGGGGCTGGGGAGGGGGGTAAAGGGACAGTGGAGGGGGGACAAGGGACAAGGACAGGGGTTGGGAAGGGGGGACAAGGGACAGGGGGACAGTGGGCTGGGGAGGGGGTTAAAGGGACAGGGGAGGGGGGACAAGGGACAAGGGAGAGGGGACAAGGGACAGGGGAGGGGGAACAAGGGACAGGGGAGGGGGAACAAGGGACAAGCAGAGGGGCTGGGGAGGGGGGACAAGGGACGGGGGGGACAAGGGACAGGGGAGGGGCTGGGGAGGGTGGTAAAGGGACAGTGGAGGGGGGACAAGGGAGAGGGTACAAGGGACAGGGGAGGGGGAACAAGGGACAAGCAGGTGGGTTGGGGAGAGGGGTTAAAGGGACAGTGGAAGGAGGACAAGGGACAAGGACAGGGGTTGTGGAGGGGGGACAAGGGACGGGGGGGACAAGGGACAGGGGAGGGGTGTAAATGGACAGTAGAGGGGGGACAAGGGACAAGGACAGGGGCTGGGGGCGCAAGGGAGAGGGGGCAAGGGACAGTCAAAGCCACCACTGCGGTGTCGCGGCCACCGCGAGCCGAGCTGGAGCTGCGCTGGGCTGTGCCGGGGAGGGAGGGGGAGGGGGGGGTGGGGGGGAGGGGGATGGGGGTGCCAGCACCCCACTTGTCCCCCTCAGCACCCACTTGTCCCCGGCATCACGTGGTGCGCGGAGCAGAGAGACGCGAGGTGGGCATCAGCAGGGATCTTTATTGGAGTGGGAATTAAACCCCCACGACCCCTTCGTGCCACCCCAAATCCTTGAGAGGGGGGGGGGGGGGGGGGCACAACCATCACGGCCGAGAAGGGGACAGGGACCTTGGGTGGCACCGTCTGCCACCAACCCCCCACCCCCGGCACGGGGACAGCAAAGGTGCTGGGTGCCACCAACCCCCTTATCCTGGCGCTATTCCCACCCCTCATCCTTCTGGGATGCCCACGCGGGGTGCGGGTCCAGCCCCTGCCAGCCCTGAGAGAGTCACTTCGTCCCCTCGCTGGGGACCCCCCCTCGCCCACCCACCCTCAACCCCCCCCACCCACCCCCCGAGAGGCTGATTTATAGAGGCGAAGGGGTTAAAAATGGTTGAGTCCTGTTCCCCTTCCCACGGGGGACACGGGGAGGGGACCCCAGGGCAGGGCAGCAGGGGATGGGGGGGGGGGTACGGGGCCGGGGGGGGGGTGAGGGCGGAAGGTGCAGGAGAAGTGGGGTGAGGAGGGGCCGGGTGGGTGCTGAGGGGGGGGGGTCGGGGTCGGGTGAGGAGGAGCCGGGTGGGTGCTGAGGGGGGGGTCGGGTGGGGGCTGAGGAGGGGTTGAGTTGGGTGCTGAGGAGGAGCCGGGTGGGTGCTGAGGGGGGGGGCGGGTGGGGGCTGAGGAGGGGTTGAGTTGGGTGCTGAGGAGGAGCCGGGTGGGTGCTGAGGGGGGGGGGGGCGGGGTCGGGTGAGGAGGAGCCGGGTGGGTGCTGAGGGGGGGGGTCGGGTGGGGGCTGAGGAGGGGTTGAGTTGGGTGCTGAGGAGGAGCCGGGTGGGTGCTGAGGGGGGGGGCGGGGTGGGGGCTGAGGAGGGGTTGAGTTGGGTGCTGAGGAGGAGCCGGGTGGGTGCTGAGGGGGGGGTCGGATGGGTGCTGGGGGCGGGTGGGGTGAGGAGGGGCCGTGTGGGTGCACGAGTGGGGTTGGGTGGGTGCTGAGGAGGGGCCGGGGGGGGGGGGGGCTGAGGGGGAGCTGAGGAGGAGTTGGGGGGTGCTGGGCGGGCGGTGGGGTGCTGAGGAGGAGCCGGGTGGGTGCTGAGGAGGGAGGGGACTGAGGGGGGGGCCGGGTGGGGGGCTGAGAGGAGCTGGGGAGGGGGGGCTGAGGAGGGCTTGGGTGGGTGCTGAGGAGGGGCCGGGTGGGTGCTGGTGGGGGGGGGGGGGGGCTGAGAGGAGCTGGGGGGGGGCTGAGGAGGGGTTGGGTGGGGGCTGAGGGGAGGAGGGTGAGGGGGGGCCGGGTGGGTGCTGAGGGGGTCCGGGTGAGCACTGAGGAGGGGTCTGGTGGGTGCTGAGGAGGGGCCGGGTGGGGACTGAAGGGAGGAGGGTGTGGAGGAGCTGGGTGGGTGCTGAGGAGGGGGGGGCTGAGGGGGGGCCGGGTGGGGGGCTGAGGAGGGGTTGGGTGGGCGCTGAGAGGAGCTGGGGGGGGGGGAGCTGAGGAGGGGTTGGGTGGGTGCTGAGGGGAGGAGGGTGAGGGGGGGCCGGATGGGTGCTGAGGAGGGGGTCGGGTGGGTGCTGAGGGGGGGTCAGGTGGGTGCTGAGGAGGGTCCTGCTGGGAGACGCCCCCGCTGGGCTGGCTGGAAGAGTCTGGAGGAGGGAAAGGGGAGAGATCAGATCCGCCCGGGGGGGCTGGGGGGGGGTCGGGGGGGAAGGGGGTGGGGAACAAAGAGCAGAGGATGGAGCTGGAAGTCAGAGCCCCTGGCACGGCACAGCCTGGGCATGGCACAGACTGGGTATGGCACAGGTTGGGTATGGCATAGGTTGGGCATGGCACAGCCTTGGTATGGAACAGCCTGGGCATGGAACACCCTAAGTATGGCACAACCTGGGCATGGCACAGCCTGAGCATGGCACAGCCTAAGCTTGGCACAGCCCTGGGCACAGCACAACCTGGGTATGGCACAACCCTGAGCATGGCACAGCCCTGGGAATGCCACAACCTGGGCATGGCACAACCCTGAGCATGGCACAACCCTGGGAATGGCACAGCCTGGGCACAGCACAGCCTGGGCATGGCACAGCCTGGGAATGGCACAGCCTGGGTATGGCACAACCCTGAGCATGGCACAGCCCTGGGAATGGCACAATCTGGGCACAGCACAGCCTGGGCATGGCACAGCCTGGGAATGGCACAACCCTGAGCATGGCACAGCCCTGGGAATGGCACAGCCTGGGTATGGCACAACCCTGAGCATGGCACAGCCCTGGGAATGGCACAACTTGGGCACAGCACAGCCTGGGCATGGCACAGCCCTGGGCACGGCACAGCCTAAGCTTGGCACAGCCCTGGGCACAGCACAACCTGGGAATGGCACAGCCCTGGGCACAGCACAGCCCTGGGCATGGCACAGCCTGAGCATGGCACAGCCTAAGCTTGGCACAGCCCTGGGCACAGCACAACCTGGGTATGGCACAACCCTGAGCACGGCACAGCCCTGGGAATGGCACAACCTGAGCATGGCACAACCCTGGGCATGGCACAGCCCTGGGAATGGCACAATCTGGGCACAGCACAGCCCTGGGAATGGCACAGCCTGGGAATGGCACAGCCTGGGTATGGCACAACCCTGAGCATGGCACAGCCCTGGGAATGGCACAACCCTGGGCATGGCACAACCCTGGGAATGGCACAACCCTGGGAATGGCACAACCTGGGCATGGCACAACCCTGGGCATGGCACAGCCTGGGAATGGCACAGCCTGGGTATGGCACAACCCTGAGCATGGCACAGCCCTGGGAATGGCACAACTTGGGCACAGCACAGCCTGAGCATGGCACAGCCCTGAGCATGGCACAGCCTAAGCTTGGCACAGCCCTGGGCACAGCACAACCTGGGTATGGCACAACCCTGGGCATGGCACAACCCTGGGAATGGCACAGCCTGGGTATGGCACAACCCTGGGCATGGCACAACCCTGGGAATGGCACAACCTGGGCATGGCACAACCCTGGGCACGGCACAACCCTGGGCATCACAGACCTCTGAGGACCACAGACCGCCAGCACCACCCACCTGAGCACCAAAGACACCTGAGCACCCCAAAGCACCAACACCACATCCCCCCCACCCCTCCCCATGCCCCCCACCCCTCTCTGCAGCCCCAGTGCCACCCAGTGAGCTCCCAGCACCCCGAACTCAGCACCCTGAGCCCCAAAAAGCAGCAGAGCCCAAAACACCAAGACCAAAGCAGAGCCAGACCACGTCAAGGGGCCACCAAGGCGATGGTGGCCTCCAAGCCAACCTCACCTGCCCTCCAGCCCCAAGCTCTCCAGGGTGCTCCAGCCCCAACGGGGTTGGGTGGGTGGGTGGGGGACAACCACCCACACACAGGTGACACCCCAACACTTACAGAGCCCCCACCTCAAGGGCTACTTCTTGTTTAACCCCACGGAAAGGCCAATGATGAGGGCAAGTGTCCCCAACAAGAGCACCACCACCACTGCCACCATCAGAATCTTCTGGAGGGGGGCAAAAAAAGGGGACAGGGGACCCGGTTACACCTTCCCCCCACCCTATAGAGGTGAGGACCAAGAGCAGAGGTGGGCACCGAGGAGCCCAGAAGAAGCAGAGATGCTGCAGACCTTGGGGAGGACAAGAAGGGGCTGAGAGCCCTCACCAGCTCATCACACCTGGGAGTGGGACCAGGGCTGGGACAGGGAGGGACAGAGGTGCCAACCCCATGGAGGTGGTGAGGGAGGAGAAAGGACCACTTGGGGTGAGCTGAGGGGACATTGGGGGGAGGGGGGAAGGGGGGGGGGGGAGGGCTCGGGGTTGCTGGAGGCTGTGGGGACGCTGGGAGAGGTGAGGACATGGTGGGGGATAAAGGGGACAGTGGAGGCGGTTTGGGGGTGGAGGGGACAGTGGGAGTGGCTTTGGGATGGAGGGGACACTGGGGATGCCTTGGGGATGGAGGGGACACTGGGGGACAGGGGAGGTGGCTTGGGGATGGAGGGGACGCTGAGGGACAGTGGAGGTGGCTTGGGGATGGAGGGGACAGTGGGAGTGGCTTTGGGATGGAGGGGACACTGGGGATGCCTTGGGGATGGAGGGGACGCTGAGGGACAGTGGAGGTGGCTTTGGGATGGAGGGGACAGTGGGAGTGGCTTTGGGATGGAGGGGACACTGGGGATGCCTTGGGGATGGAGGGGACACTGGAGATGCTTTGGGGATGGAGGGGACACTGGAGGTGGCTTGGGGATGGAGGGGACAGTGGGAGTGGCTTTGGGATGGAGGGGACACTGGGGATGCCTTGGGGATGGAGGGGACACTGGAGATGCTTTGGGGATGGAGGGGACACTGGGGGACACTGGAGGTGGCTTGGGGATGGAGGGGACAGTGGGAGTGGCTTTGGGATGGAGGGGACACTGGGGATGCTTTGGGGATGGAGGGGACACTGGGGGACAGTGGAGGTGCCTTTGGGATGGAGGGGACAGTGGGGATGCCTTGGGGATGGAGGGGACAGTGGAGGTGGCTTTGTGGATGGAGGGGACACTGGGGGACAGTGGAGGTGGCTTTGGGGATTGATGGGACACTGGGGGCCATGGGATGCTTTTGGGATGGAGGCAATGCTGGAGGACACTGGGGATGGCTTTGGGATGGAGGGGACACCAGGAGACACCAGGGGGACACCAGGGGGACACCAGGGGGACATCAGGCCATCTGTCCATCTCACCCTCCTGGCCTCACTTTGGTACTTCACGGCCTTTTTGGTGTCGGCCACCGCTCTCTCCACGAAGCCCACGGACTGGTCCATATTGTTCTCGATGCGGTCGATCATGGAGCCCTACGGCACCCAGGGTGGGGACAACGGGGGGGGGGGGACACACTGAGAGCACCCTGGGGTGGTGGCACCCACCCACCTTGCGTGCCTGGCCCTGGTACTGGAGGGCTTTCTTGGTCTCCTGGCTCGCCCGCTCCACGTGCTCGCCCGTGTGGAGCACGTGCTGCTCCACGTTGTCCACCAGCCCACCCTGGGGACAAGGGGACACGCTCAGCAGGGACACGGTGGCACTGTCCCCCCCACCCCTGGCACAGAACCCCCTGAGCGTGGCTACTCACCCATCCCTGGTGTCACAGGGGGCTCCTCGTGTGGCATGGGGGAGGGGGGGCAGAGAGAAGGGCTGAGAGAGCGGCCGGGGCCACCACGGGGTGGGACATGTCCCTGCCAACCCTTGCCACCCCCCCGAGGTCCCCATGGGGTGGGGGGTTGGGGACACTGTGGGACGTGGGCACTGTCAGCACCCAGGGTGGGGTTGTCCCATGTCACCGTGCACGGGTCCCTGCGGTGCCCTTCGTGGGCTTGTGTGGGTGCCAAGGTGGCTACTTGTCACCTGGTGTCCCCAGGGAGCCCTGAGTGCCAGTCCCAGTGTGCCAGTCCCAGTATCCCAGTCCATGTGCCAGTCCCCACGTGCCAGTCCCCGTGTTCAAATCCCAGTGTGCCCATCCCAGTGACCCAGTCCCTAAGTGCCCATCCCAGTGTGCCAGTCCCAGTATCCCAGTCCATGCGCCAGTCCCCACGTGCCAGTCTCCGTGTTCAAATCCCAGTGTGCCCATCCTTCTGTCCCAGTCCCTATGTGCCCATCCCAGTGTCCCAGTCCGTGTCCCAGTCCCAGTGTGCCCATCCCAGTGTCCCAGTCCCAGTGTGCCAGTCCCAGTATCCCAGTCCATGCGCCAGTCCCCACGTGCCAGTCCCCATGTTCAAATCCCAGTGTGCCCATCCCTGTGTGCCAGTCCCTATGTGCCCATCCCAGTGTCCCAGTCCGTGTCCCAGTCCCTGTGTGCCCATCCCTGTGTGCCAGTCCCTGTGTGCCCATCCCAGTATCCCAGTCCATGTGCCAGTCCCCACGTTCCAGTCCCCGTGTTCAAATCCCAGTGTGCCCATCCTTCTGTCCCAGTCCCTATGTGCCCATCCCAGTGTCCCAGTCCGTGTCCCAGTCCCAGTGTGCCCATCCCAGTGTCCCAGTCCCAGTGTGCCAGTCCCAGTATCCCAGTCCATGCGCCAGTCCCCACGTGCCAGTCCTCGTGTTCAAATCCCAGTGTACCCATCCCAGTGACCCAGTCCCTAAGTGCCCATCCCAGTGTGCCAGTCCCAGTATCCCAGTCCATGCGCCAGTCCCCACGTGTCAGTCTCCATGTTCAAATCCCAGTGTGCCCATCCTTCTGTCCCAGTCCCTATGTGCCCATCCCAGTGTCCCAGTCCGTGTCCCAGTCCCAGTGTGCCCATCCCAGTGTCCCAGTCCCAGTGTGCCAGTCCCAGTATCCCAGTCCATGCGCCAGTCCCCACGTGCCAGTCCCCATGTTCAAATCCCAGTGTGCCCATCCCTGTGTGCCAGTCCCTATGTGCCCATCCCAGTGTCCCAGTCCGTGTCCCAGTCCCTGTGTGCCCATCCCTGTGTGCCAGTCCCTGTGTGCCCATCCCAGTATCCCAGTCCATGCGCCAGTCCCCACGTGCCAGTCCCCGTGTTCAAATCCCAGTGTGCCCATCCCAGTGACCCAGTCCCTAAGTGCCCATCCCAGTGTGCCAGTCTCGGTGTGGTTTCAAACCCAGGTCTTTCCCTGTCCCCACCCGCCCCGTGTCCCCCTGACCCTGTCCCCACGCAGAAGTCCCCGCCCACCCCGTGTCCCTCTGTCCCTGTCCCTTGTCCCGCTGTCCCCGTGCAGAGGTCGCAGTCCTGTCCATGTCCCCACGCAGGGGTCTCAGCCATATCCCTACAAAGAGGTCCCATCCCTGTCCCTGCTCCCTGCAGAGGTCTCAGCCCATCCCTGTCCCACGCAGAGGTCCCATCTCTGTCCCTGTCCCCCTGGAGAGGTCCCATCCCTGTCCCTGTCCCCACGCAGAAGTCCCATCCCTGTCCCCCTGCAAGGTCCCATCCCCGTCCCTGTCCCCATACAGAGGTCTCAGCCCCATCCCCACGCAGAGGTCCCATCCTTGTCCCTGTCACCCTTCAGAGGTCCCATCCCTGTCCCTGTCCCCTGCAGAGGTCTCAGCCCATCCCTGTCACCACTCAGATGTCCCATCCCTGTCCCTGCTCCACGCAGAGGTCCCCCGCCTGTCCCTGCCCCATGTAGAGGTCCCATCCATATCCCTGTCCCCCCACAGAGGTCTCAGCCTGTCCCCAAGCAAAGGTCCCATCCCTGTCCCTGCCCCTGTCCCCACGCAGAGGTCCCATCCATATCCCTGTCCCCCTGCAGAGGTCCCATCCCTGTCCCTGCTCCCTGCAGAGGTCTCAGCCTGTCCGTGTCCCACGCAGAGGTCCCATCTCTGTCCCTGTCCCCCTGCAGAGGTCCCATCCCTGTCCCCTGCAGAGGTCCCCGCCCGTCCCTGCCCCATGCAGAGGTCCCATCCCTGTCCCCTGCAGAGGTCCCCGCCCGTCCCTGCCCCATGCAGAGGTCCCATCCCTGTCCCCTGCAGAGGTCTCAGCCCGTCCCTGCCCCACGCAGAGGTCCCATCCCTGTCCCTGCTCCCTGCAGAGGTCCCATCCCATCCCTGTCTCCCCACAGAGATCCCATCCCTGTCCCTGTCCCCACACAGAGGTCTCAGCCCCGTCACCCCGCAGATGTCCCGTCCCTGTCCCGTCCCCATACAGAGGTCCCCGCCCGTTCCCATCCCCACGCAGAGGTCCGATCCCTGTCCCCTGCAGAGATCCCATCCCTGTCCCCACACAGAGGTCTCAGCCCTGTCCCCACGCAGAGGTCCCATCCCATCCCTGTCCCCATACAGAGGTCTCAGCCCCATCCCCACGCAGATGTCCCATCCTTGTCCCTGTCCCCTGCAGAGGTCTCAGCCCATCCCTGTCACCCCGCAGATGTCCCGTCCGTGTCCCTGTCCCCCGCAGAGGTCTCAGCCCATCCCTGTCCCTGTCCCCCGCAGAGGTCTCAGCCCATCCTTGTCCCTGTCACCCTGCAGATGTCCAATCCCTGTCCCCCGCAGAGGTCTCAGCCCATCCCTGTCCCAGTCACCCCGCAGATGTCCCATCCCTGTCCCCCGCAGAGGTCTCAGCCCGTCCTTGTCCCTGTCACCCCGCAGATGTCCCGTCCCTGTCCCCTGCAGAGGTCTCAGCCCATCCTTGTCCCTGTCACCCCGCAGATGTCCCATCCCTGTCCCCCGCAGAGGTCTCAGCCCATCCTTGTCCCTGTCACCCCGCAGATGTCCCGTCCCTGTCCCCCGCAGCGGTCTCAGCCCATCCTTGTCCCTGTCACCCCGCAGATGTCCCATCCCTGTCCCTGTCCCCCGCAGAGGTCTCAGCCCATCCCTGTCCCTGTCACCCCGCAGATGTCCCATCCCTGTCCCTGCCCCCTGAAGAGGTCTCAGCCCATCCTTGTCCCTGTCACCCCGCAGATGTCCCGTCCCTGTCCCTGTCCCCCGCAGCGGTCTCAGCCCATCCTTGTCCCTGTCACCCCGCAGATGTCCCATCCCTGTCCCTGTTCCCCGCAGAGGTCTCAGCCCATCCTTGTCCCTGTCACCCCGCAGATGTCCCATCCCTGTCCCTGCCCCCTGAAGAGGTCTCAGCCCATCCCTGTCCCTGTCCCCCGCAGAGGTCTCAGCCCATCCCTGTCCCTGTCACCCCGCAGATGTCCCGTCCCTGTCCCTGTCCCTGTCCCCCGCAGCGGTCTCAGCCCATCCTTGTCCCTGTCACCCCGCAGATGTCCCATCCCTGTCCCTGTCCCCCGCAGAGGTCTCAGCCCATCCCTGTCCCTGTCACCCCGCAGATGTCCCGTCCCTATCCCTGCCCCCTGCAGCGGTCCCCGCCCCCCCCGCAGCGGTCCCCGCCCTGTCCCTGTCCCCCCCCGCAGATGTCCCCGCCCGGTGTCCCCGCACCTGGTTCTCCACCAGCATGGCGATGTCCACGAACATGTCGTGGAGCTCCTTGATGCTGCTCTCCAGCCTCACGATGTCCTTGTGCCGCCCCTCGATCTCGCTCAGCGCCTGCTTCGAGATCTGCGAGTCCATGATCTGCAAACGGAGCAGGAGCCACCAGTCACCACGGCCTGGTCCCCAACTGTCCCCTCCTGTCCCCCCCCCCTGGCTCGGTGGTCGCTCACCCCCGAGGTGAAGATGGAAGGGTTCCCACTCTCCAGCATCTCCTCCAGCTCCTCGTCCGTCGTGTTCTTGCCGGCTGTGGGCACGTGGGGGGCGGTGGGGACAACCCACCACGGCTCCATCACACCGAGGGGTGGGCTTGGGGGGGGGGTGGAAGCCCCCCCGAGTTCTACCAAGGGGTTGGGCTCTGGTGGGGTTGGGGACACGCACTGATCTCCAGCTGGCGCTGGATCCGGCCCTTGCTGCGCTCCCGGAAGTCAACCTGAGCCTCGTTGTACTTGGTCATCACGTCAACGAACTTGCGGGACAGGACCGAGTGCTGGGGACAGGGACAAGGACGTGGGGATGGGGACACACCAGGTGTGGCACCTCCCCAGTCCCCAGGGTCAGGATCCAGAGATGGGGACATTGGGATGGGGACATTGAGATGGGGACACACCAGGCATGGCGCCTGCTGGACCCCCCAGTGTCAGGATCCAGCGCTGGGGACAAGGACACGGGGATGGGGACACACCAGGCGTGGCACCTCCTCAGTCCCCAGGGTCAGGATCCAGACATTGAGATGGGGACATTGGGATGGGGACATTGGGATGGGGACACACCAGGCATGGCGCCTGCTGGACCCCCAGGGTCAGGATCCAGAGATGGGGATGGGGACGTGGGGATGGGGACACACCAGGCATGGCACCTGCTGGACCCCCAGGGTCAGGATCCAGACATGGGGACAAGGACGTGGGGATGGGGACACACCAGGCATGGCACCTGCTGGACCCCCAGGGTCAGGATCCAGAGATGGGGATGAGGACATGGGGATGGGGACACACCAGGCATGGCACCTCCCCAGCCCCCAGGGTCAGGATCCAGAGATGGGGATGAGGACATGGGGATGGGGACACACCAGGCATGGCACCTCCCCAGCCCCCAGGGTCAGGATCCAGAGATGGGGACAAGGACATGGGGATGGGGACACACCAGGCATGGCACCTCCCCAGCCCCCAGGGTCAAGATCCAGAGATGGGGACAAGGACATGGGGATGGGGACACACCAGGCATGGCACCTGCTGGACCCCCAGGGTCAGGATCCAGAGATGGGGATGGGGACATGGGGATGGGGACACACCAGGCATGGCACCTGCTGGACCCCCAGGGTCAGGATCCAGAGATGGGGATATTGGCATGAGGACTTTGGAATGGGAACGTTGGGATGGGGACACACCAGGCATGGAACCTGCTGGACCCCCAGGGTCAGGATCCAGAGCTGGGGACAAGGACATGGGGACAAGGACGTGGGGATGGGGACACACCAGGCGTGGCACCTCCTCAGTCCCCAGGGTCAGGATCCAGACATGGGGACAAGGACGTGGGGATGGGGACACACCAGGCATGGAACCTGCTGGACCCCCAGGGTCAGGATCCAGAGATGGGGATATTGGCATGAGAACGTTGGAATGGGAACATTGGGATGGGGACACACCAGGTATGGAACCTGCTGGACCCCCAGGGTCAGGACTGAGAGATGGAATTGGGGACATGGGGATGGGGACACACCAGGCATGGCACCTCCCCAGCCCCCAGGGTCAGGATCCAGAGCTGGGGACATTGGGATGGGGACATTGGGATGGGGACACACCAGGCAGGTGCCCCCAGGGTCAGGATCCAGAGCCAGGCATGAGGACCTCGGGACCTGAGGGATGCTGGGTGGGCATGAGGATGGAGATGGGAGACGTGGGGACACCCAGGCCGTGAAACATCTCCAGCCCATGGAGAACAGGGTGGGACAGGCACCTCGGGACCTGGAGATGTTGGTTGGGGACAACCCCAGGAGTGGCTCCTGGGGCCCAGAGCTCACCTGGGATTTGCGTATCCGGAGGTCGGCAGAGGACCGAGCCTCATCCTGCTCGATGTTCCTCTCCATACCTGAGGAGAACCAGAGCCCAGCCCATCAGGGACCTTCCCCACCCACGGCCACCGTGTCCCCAGCACGCCCCACCCTTGCCATGGGGACAGGGGACCACGGGGACAGCAGTGGGGCCGTGGTCACTCACTCTTCAGCTTGTTACGGACACTGTTGGCCATCTTCTTGATCTCCGCCGTCAGCTGCTCCAGGTCATCTTTGGTCTCTGCAGGATCACCAGCACGTGAGGTGGGGACACCACCACGAGAAGGTCCCTCAGGAAGGGCACCTGGAGACCTGGGGATGGAGGGTGGGAGGGAATACGTGGCCACACGTGGCCACCAGACTCACTCTGCTCCGGGATGGGGGCTGAGAGGATGATGCTGTAGAGCTTCTTGGCCTCCTCCACGTTCTCCGAGATCTTGTCGATGTTTTGCCGGGTCTCCTCGATCTGGAGAAGTCAGGAGGATGGAAGAGGAGGTCAGGAGGAAGCCCTGCATCTCCCAAACCTTATGGTTGTCCCCATCTTTCACCTCCCACGTTCTCCTCAATCTGGAGAAGTTGGGAAGGATGGAAGAGGAGGTCAGGAGGAAGCCCTACATCTCCCCAACCCCATGGTTGTCCTCATCCATCACCTCTAACTTTCTTCTCCTCGATCTGGAGAAGTCAGGAGGATGGAAGAGGAGGTCAGGAGGACTCCTATATCTCCCCAACCCCATGGTTGTCCCCATCCCTCACCTCCCATGTTCTCCTCAACGTGGAGGAGTTGGGAAGGGTGGAAGAGGAGGTCGGGAGGAAGCTCTACATCTCCCCAACCCCATGGTTGTCTCCACCCTTCACCTCCAATGTTCTTCTCCTTGATTTGGAGAAGTCAGTAAGGATGGAAGAGGAGGTCAGGAAGAAGCCTACATCTCCCCAACCCCGTGGTTGTCCCCATCCCTCACCTCCCACGTTCTCCTCAACGTGGAGGAGTTGGGAAGGATGGAAGAGGAGGTCAAGAGGAAGCCCTACATCTCCCCAACCCCATGGTTGTCCTCATCCATCACCTCTAACTTTCTTCTCCTCAATCTGGAGAAGTCAGGAGGATGGAAGAGGAGGTCAGGAGGACTCCTACAACTCCTCAACCCCATGGTTGTCCCCACCCCTCACCTCCCACATTCTCCTCAACGTGGAGGAGTTGGGAAGGATGGAAGAGGAGGTCGGGAGGAAGCCCTACATCTCCCCAACCCCATGGTTGTCCCCATCCTTCACCTCCCACATTCTCCTCAATCTGGAGAAGTCAGGAGGATGGAGAGGAGGTCAGGAGGAAGCCCTACATCTCCCCAACCCCATGGTTGTCTCCACCCTTCACCTCCAATGTTCTTCTCCTTGATCTGGAGAAGTCAGTAAGGATGGAAGAGGAGGTCGGGAGGAAGCCCTACATCTCCCCAACCCCATGGTTGTCCTCATCCATCACCTCTAACTTTCTTCTCCTCAATCTGGAGAAGTCAGGAAGGATGGAAGAGGAGGTTGGGAGGAAGCCCTACATCTCCTCAACCCCATGGTTGTCCCCACCCCTCACCTCTCATGTTCTTCTCCTCAATCTGGAGGAGTTTGGAAGGATGGAAGAGGAGGTCAGGAGGAAGCCCTACATCTCCCCAACCCCATGGTTGTCCCCATCCCTCACCTCCAACGTTCTTCTCAATGTGGAGATGATGGGAAGGATGGAAGAGGAGGTCGGGAGGAAGCCCTACATCTCCCCAACCCCGTGGTTGTCCCCATCCTTCACCTCCCACATTCTCCTCAATCTGGAGAAGTTGGGAAGGATGGAAGAGGAGGTCAGGAGGACTCCTACATCTCCCCAACCCCGTGGTTGTCCCCATCCCTCACCTCCCACGTTCTCCTCAACGTGGAGGAGTTGGGAAGGATGGAAGAGGAGGTCGGGAGGAAGCCCTACATCTCCCCAACCCCATGGTTGTCTCCACCCTTCACCTCCAATGTTCTTCTCCTTGATCTGGAGAAGTCAGTAAGGATGGAAGAGGAGGTCAGGAAGAAGCCTACATCTCCCCAACCCCGTGGTTGTCCCCATCCCTCACCTCCCACGTTCTCCTCAACGTGGAGGAGTTGGGAAGGATGGAAGAGGAGGTCGGGAGGAAGCCCTACATCTCCCCAATCCCATGGTTGTCCTCATCCATCACCACTAACTTTCTTCTCCTCGATCTGGAGAAGTCAGGAGGATGGAAGAGGAGGTCAGGAGGACTCCTACATCTCCCCAACCCCATGGTTGTCCCCATCCTTCACCTCCCACATTCTCCTCAATCTGGAGAAGTTGGGAAGGATGGAAGAGGAGGTCAGGAGGACTCCTACATCTCCCCAACCCCGTGGTTGTCCCCATCCCTCACCTCCCACGTTCTCCTCAACGTGGAGGAGTTGGGAAGGATGGAAGAGGAGGTCAGGAGGACCCCTACATCTCCCCAACCCCGTGGTTGTCCCCACCCCTCACCTCTGAGAAGAACTCATCCATGAACGCGGTGTTGTCGATGGCGATCTCCAGCTCCTCGGTGTCATCGTCCGGGTCCTGCTTCTGTGAGGGGTGGGAGGTGACATCTCTGAGTGCCACCTGCACCCAGGGACCTTGGGGACACCCCACTGGGTGACGCCCACCCTGTGGAACCAGCGGGGCCACCAACAAGCCCAGCTCTGCGGGATCTGGAGGGGAGGAGGTGGACAGCACCCATGGAGATGTGGTGACCCCAGGGGGGATGTGGTGACCCCAAGGGGGTTGGGGTGACCCCAGAAGATGATGTGGTGACCCCAAGGGGGTTGGGGTGGCCCCAGGGATGATGTGGTGACCCCAGGGTTCGTGATGACTCCAAAGATGATGTGATGACCTCCAGGGTGCTGTGGTGACCCCAGGGAGGTTGTGGTGACCCCAGGGATCAAGTGGTGACCCCAAAGGTGTTGTGGTGACTCCAGGGATGATGTGGTGACCCTAAGGGGGTTGGGGTGACCCCAGGGGGGTTATGGTCACCCCAGGGATGATGTGGTTACCCCAGGGTGCATGACGACCCCAGAAGATGATGTGGTGACCCCAAGGGTGATGTGGTGACCCCAAGGGGGTTGGGGTGACCCCAGGGATGTTGTGGTGACTCCAGGGTGAGTGTGGTGACCCCAGGGGATGTGTGGTGACCCCAGGGATGAAGTGGTGACCCCAAGTGAGTTCTGGTGATCCCAGGATGCGTGTGGTGACCCCGAGGGGGTTGTGGTGACCCCAGGGAGGTTGTGGTGACCCCAAGGGTGTTGGGATGACCCCAGGTGGGTTGTGGTGACCCCAGGGTGCGTGTGGTGACCCCAAGGGGGTTGGGGTGACCCCAGAAGATGATGTGGTGACCCCAAGGGGGTTGGGGTGGCCCCAGGGATGATGTGGTGACCCCAGGGTTCGTGATGACTCCAAAGATGATGTGATGACCTCCAGGGTGCTGTGGTGACCCCAGGGAGGTTGTGGTGACCCCAGGGATCAAGTGGTGACCCCAAAGGTGTTGTGGTGACTCCAGGGATGATGTGGTGACCCTAAGGGGGTTGGGGTGACCCCAGGGGGGTTATGGTCACCCCAGGGATGATGTGGTTACCCCAGGGTGCATGACGACCCCAGAAGATGATGTGGTGACCCCAAGGGTGATGTGGTGACCCCAAGGGGGTTGGGGTGACCCCAGGGATGTTGTGGTGACTCCAGGGTGAGTGTGGTGACCCCAGGGGATGTGTGGTGACCCCAGGGATGAAGTGGTGACCCCAAGTGAGTTCTGGTGATCCCAGGATGCGTGTGGTGACCCCGAGGGGGTTGTGGTGACCCCAGGGAGGTTGTGGTGACCCCAAGGGTGTTGGGATGACCCCAGGTGGGTTGTGGTGACCCCAGGGTGCGTGTGGTGACCCCAAGGGGGTTGGGGTGACCCCAGAAGATGATGTGGTGACCCTAGGGTTCGTGATGACCCCAAAGATGATGTGGTGACCCCGAGGGGGTTTGTGGTGACCCCAGAAGATGATGTGGTAACCCCAGGGTGCATGTGGTGACCCCAAGGGGGTTGGGGTGACCCCAGGGGGGTTGTGGTGACCCCAGGGACGATGGGATTGAGGGGAGTGGTGACCCCAGGAATGATGTGGTGACCTCAAGGGGGTTGTGGTGACCCCAGGTGAGTTCTGGTGACCCCAGGGTCCATGTGGTGACCCCAGGGATGATGTGATTGGGGGGGGAGTGGTGACCCCATGGATGATGTGGTGACCCCAAGGATGATGTGGTGACCCTAAGGGGGGGTCGTGGTGACCCCAAGCGAGTTCTGGCGATCCCGGGGTGCGTGTGGTGACCCCAGGGGATGATGTGGTGACCCCAAAGGGGGGGACACAGTGGTCCTGGTGGTGTGGGGGGGGACACATCTGCTGGGGGGGGGGGAGTTCTGCTCACATCTGGCCACGCTTGGTGATGGAATTAAAGGATTGTTGGGCTTGGCCGGAGGGAGGGGACGGGGCCAGGGCCAGGAACGGGGCCAGGACAGAGTTTCCCATCCCCAACCTTCACCCCACGTCCCCAGGACACCTTGGGGGGGGGGCCCAAAGCTGGTGGTGGCCCCTCACCCCGACGTCAGCCCCGGTGTCCCCACCACCACCTTCTCCCAACTCCAACCCCTTCCCAAGGGGCCACCACGGGTTCTCCCTTTGGCTCCAGGAGCTCCACCGACCACTTTTGGTGGCCTCAAAGGTGGGGCCAAGACCTACTTGGGGGGTCCCCCAACCCCCCCCACACCCCCCCCCCCCCCCCCCCCCCTTCTCTTCCAGCTTCTCCTCGCTGGAGTAAAAATAAAATTAATCCCTTCTCCTCCTCCTCCTCCTCCTCCTCCCCCCAAGGGGTTTATCTGGTGGCTTCATAATCCCCTCTAAATCCCTGCCAAGCCTCACGGCCACCAGGACCTGGGGGGCTCCAGGACATCCCACCCCCCCACTCAACTTCTCCATGGAGAGGTCACCCAGGAGTTGGGCCCCCCCACCCCCACACCCCGAGGGTGGGACGGGAGCTGGAGGAAGGAAGTGGGTGGTGGGGAAGGTGGGGATGGAGCCCCTGGGGCACGGGAAGGGGGGGGGGGGTGTGAGGGCCTTGTCACCCACCCCACGCACAGCCCACGGGTGGGGTGGTGGGACCACGTTGAACCTCACGGCGTGGGGGGGCAACCAGCTGCGTGGTGGGGACGGCAGGGGTATCTGTTTCCACGTGGTGGGACCATAGGGACCCCCATGTTCCCCATGGAAGGAGCACAGGAACCTCCATCTCCACGTGGTGGGACCACAGGAACCTCCATCTCCACGTGGTGGGACCATAGGGACCCCCATCTCCACGTGGTGGGATCACAGGGACCCCCATGTTCCCCATGGAAGGAGCACAGGAACCTCCATCTCCACGTGGTGGGACCACAGGAACCTCCATCTCCACATGGTGGGACCATAGGGACCCCCATCTCCACGTGGTGGGATCACAGGGACCCCCATGTTCCCCATGGAAGGAGCACAGGAACCCCATCTCCACGTGGTGGGACCATAGGGACCCCCATCTCCACGTGGTGGAACCATAGGGACCCCATCTCTACATGGTGGGACCACAGGAATCCCCATCTCCACATGGTGGGACCACAGGAACCTCCATCTTCACATGGTGGGACCATAGGGACCCCCATCTCCACGTGGTGGGACCACAGGAACCTCCATCTCCACGTGGTGGGACCATAGGGACCCCCATCTCCACGTGGTGGGATCACAGGGACCCCCATGTTCCCCATGGAAGGAGCACAGGAACCCCATCTCCACGTGGTGGGACCATAGGGACCCCCATCTCCACATGGTGGGACCATAGGGACCCCCATGTTCCCCATAGTAGGACCATAGGGACCCCCATCTCCACAAGGTGGGACCACAGGGACCCCCCGTGTTCCCCATAGTGGGACCATAGGGAACCCCATCTCCACATGGTGGGACCATAGGGACCCCCATCTCTACGTGGTGGGACCACAGGGACACCCACATTCCCACGGTGGGACCATAGGGAACCCCATCTCCATGTGGTGGGACCATAGGGACCCCATCTCTACATGGTGGGACCACAGGGAACCCCATCTCCACATGGTGGGACCACAGGAATCCCCATCTCCACGTGGTGGGACCACAGGGAACCCCATCTCCACATGGTGGGACCACAGAGACCCCCATGTTCCCAGAGTAGGACCATAGGGCCCCCCATCTCCACGTGGTGGGACCATAGGGCCCCCCCATCTCCACATGGTGGGATTACAGGAACCCCCCATGTCCCCATGGTGGGACCACACAGACTTCCATCTCCCCACAGTGGGACCACGGGGACCTCCATCTCCCCATGGTGGGATCACAGGACCCCCCCCCCCATCCCTGTGGTGCCCCTATCCCGAACACGGTGGGATCTCAGGACCCCCTGTCCCCTTGTGGTGGCCCCATCCAGCATGAGGTGGGGTCTCAGGACCCCCTGTCCCCATGGTGCCCCCACCCAGTGTGGGCTTTGAGCTCAGGGTCCCTCATCCCTGTGGTGGGACCTCAGGGTCCCCCAACCCCGTGGTGGGACCTCAGGGTGCCCATGTCCAGGACAGGGTGAGGTCTCAGAGACCCCCATCTCCATGAACACCCCCCCATACACCATGGGCTGGGATCATGGTGACCTCCATCCCCATGATGTCCCCATCCACCCCAGACCCAGGACACAGGGTCTCCAACCTCCTGACACCCCCATGGTCCATGGGGTGGGATCTCAGAGACCCCCAACCTCCTGACACCCCCATGGTCCATGGGGTGGGATCTCAGAGACCCCCAACCTCCAGACACCCCCATGGTCCATGGGGTGGGATCTCAGAGGACCCCCAACCTCCTGACACCCCAATGATCCATGGGGTGGGATCTCAGAGACCCCCAACCTCCTGATACCCCAATGATCCATGGGGTGGGATCTCAGAGACCCCCAACCTCCTGACACCCCCATGATCCATGGGGTGGGATCCCAGAGACCTCCAACCTCCTGACACCCCCATGGTCCATGGGGTGGGATCCCAGAGGACCCCCAACCTCCAGACACCCCAATGATCCATGGGGTGGGATCCCAGAGACCCCCAACCTCCAGACACCCCAATGATCCATGGGGTGGGATCCCAGAGACCCCCAACCCCATGACACCCCCCCAATGCACCACGAGGTGGGATCTCAAGAACCTCCACCCTCGTGACTCCCCCAACCCCGCGTCCCATGGGGTTGGATCGTGGTGACCTCCATCCCCGGGATGTCCCCACCACGCGCCACAGGGTGGGACCTCAGGAACCCCCATCCTGGTTCCCCCCCACCCCCCCAGGGTCCCCTCCAGGTGTCCCCCAGGTCCCCCCTCTCACCGCCTTGAGCTGCTCCAGCCGGTCCTTCATGGTGTCCCCAAGGGCTGGTGGGGGCAAGGGGAGGTCCCCTCGCCCACCGCAGGGTTGGGGGATGGCACCCTCGTTCCTGCCGGGCCTCCTACATCCAGGCGAGGTGGCCGGGTGGCCCTGGCCGTGTCCCCAAGCCCCGGGGCTGTCCCTTCACTAATCCCCAGTGACAGCCACAAGGAAGGAGCCGAGGGGAGGGACGAGGTGGAGCCACCCAGCACCTGGGACAGCAGGGGACACCAACCCTGTTAAAGGAGACAGCGATGGGTGCCCCACGGCCACCACGGGGAGGGGACAGCGAGGGTGCCCCATGGCCACCTCAGGGAGGGGACAGGGAGGGTGCCCCATGGCCACCTCAGAGAGGGGACAGGGAGGGTGCCCCATGGTCACCCCAAGGAGGGGACAGGGAGGGTGCCCCATGGCCACCCCAGAGAGGGGACAGCGAGGGTGCCCCATGGCCACCCCAAGGAGGGTGCCCCATGGCCACCCCAGAGAGGGTGCCCCATGGCCACCTCAGAGAGGGGACAGGGAGGGTGCCCCATGGCCACCCCAGGGAGGGGACAAGGAGGGTGCCCCATGGCCACCTCAGGGAGGGGACAAGGAGGGTGCCCCATGGCCACCATAGGGAGGGGACAGAGAGGGTGCCCCATGGCCACCCCAGAGAGGGGACAGGGAGGGTGCCCCATGGCCAACCCAAGGAGGGTGCCCCATGGCCACCTCAGAGAGGGGACAGGGAGGGTGCCCCATGGCCACCCCAGAGAGGGAACAGCGAGAGTGCCCCATGGCCACCCCAAGGAGGGTGCCCCATGGCCACCATAGGGAGGGGACAGGGAGGGTGCCCCATGGCCACCCCAAGGAGGGGACAGGAAGGGTGCCCCATGGCCACCTCAGAGAGGGGACAGGGAGGGTGCCCCATGGCCACCCCAGAGAGGGGACAGCGATGGGTGCCCCATGGCCACCCCAGAGAGGGGACAGGGAGGGTGCCCCATGGCCACCTCAGAGAGGGGACAAGGAGGGTGCCCCATGGCCACCATAGGGAGGGGACAGGGAGGGTGCCCCATAGCCACCCCCAAGAAGGGGACAAGGAGGGTGCCCCATGGCCACCTCAGAGAGGGGACAGAGAGGGTGCCCCATGGCCACCCCAGGGAGGGGACAGGGAGGGTGCCCCATGGCCACCTCAGAGAGGGGACAAGGAGGGTGCCCCATGGCCACCCAGAGAGGGGACAGCGATGGGTGCCCCATGGCCACCTCAGAGAGGGGACAGGGAGGGTGCCCCATGGCCACCATAGGGAGGGGACAGGGAGGGTGCCCCATGGCCACCCCAAGGAGGGTGCCCCATGGCCACCCCAGAGAGGGGACAGGGAGGGTGCCCCATGGCCACCTCAGAGAGGGAGCCCCATGGGCACCCTAGGGAGGGATGGGGAGGGTGCCCCATGGCCACCACAGGGAGGGGACAGCAAGGGTGTCCCATGGCCACCATAGGGAGGGTACTGGGAGGGTGCCCCATGTCCACCATAGGGAGGGGACAGTGAGGGTGTCCCATGGCCACCATAGGGAGGGTACTGGGAGGGTGCCCCATGGCCACCCCAGAGAGGGGACAGCGAGGGTGCCCCATGGCCACCACAGGGAGGGTACTGGGAGGGTGCCCCATGGCCACCCCAGAGAGGGGACAGTGAGGGTGCCCCACGGCCACCCCAGAGAGGGGACAAGGAGGGTGCCCCACGGCCACCACAGGGAGGGGACAGCGAGGGTGCCCCATGGCCACCCCAGGGAGAGGAGGAAGGATGTGGGGTGGCCTCGCTTTGGTGGAGATGAGGAAACAAGTCCCCACGAGGGTCATGAGCCAACGAGGTGTTCTCTTGGGTCATGGGGGGCTGCAGAAGGGACAGGGCTGGGGACAGGGCTGGGGACAGGGCTGGGGACAGGGCTGGGGACAGGGCTGGGGACAAGGCTGGGGACACGCGTGGGGAGCGCAGGCGTGGATGGGGGACATGGATGGGGAGAGGGGACGTGGATGGGTGACATTGCTGATGCCACTGCT
>JAUMJJ010001100.1:0-15071 GCA_033556795.1 Tapera naevia | reverse complement strand
TGGGTGGGGGTTGGATTTAGGGGTCCCCCCCCCAGCTCTCACCCCTCTCTTCTCTTCCAGATCCCCCCGTTCTCTCTTCCTCTTCCCATCCTGTCTCTCTCTTTCCGGCTTCTCCAGGCAAGTTCCCCCCTTCCCGACGGAATTCCCTGCCCCCCCCCCCAGGAAGAAAAATGTCGGGGTGCAGGGGGGACCCCAAAATTACCCCCCTTGGATTTGGGCGGGGGGGGAGTGTCCCCAACATCGGTTTGGGGGGGGCTGAGGTCGATTTGGGGGTCCCTGATTCCGATTTGGGGTCCCTGGTTCTGATTCCGGTGGCTCTGGATTGGGGGGGGGAACCCCAAAACCAGCCCCTGCTTTTGGGGGCTTCACCCTCTCCTCAGTTTGGGGGTGAAAAGGGGTCGAGGACCCCCAAAAGATGCTGAATTTGGGGTCCCTGATGTTGATTTGGGGGTCCCTGATTCCAATTTGGGGTCCCTGGTTCTGATTCCGGTGGCTCTGGATTGGGGGGGCGACACCCCAAAACCAGCCCCTGCTTTTGGGGGGCTTCACCCCCTCCTCATTTTGGGGGTGAAAAGGGGTCAAGGACCCTCAAAGTTGCCCAGTTTGGTGTTCCTGGTGTCAATTTGGGGGTCCCTGATTCCAATTTGGGGTCCCTGGTTCTGATTCCGGTGGCTCTGGATTGGGGGGGGGACCCCAAAACCAGCCCCTGCTTTTGGGGGTCCTGATTTTGGGGGTGAAAAGAAGGTTTGGGCCCCCCCCCCAAGCCCCCCTCCCCCCCCCCCCCCCCCCCCAAATCCAGCCCTTTGGGTGCTTTAAAAGCCACAAAATTGGACATTTTTCTTTCATTCCCTTTTTTGCTCTTTCTTCACCCAAATTTCTCTCCTTCCTCTCTGGCCCCGCCCCCTCCCCACGGCTTCTGCTCCTGCTTTGCACGACCCCCCCCCTTTTCCCCCCCTTTTCCCCCCTTTTCCCCCCCCTTTCCCCCCCTTTTCCCCCCCCTTGCCTGGCTGAGGAAGAATTCACCATTTCTCATGGGTTTCACCCCAAAAAACACCCACCCCCCCCTTCCGACCCCTCTGGATCCAGTCCTGGAATTCGGGGAGACTTTAGGGGGAGGGGGAGAACCCCCAAATCCCCTCCCCTCCCCCCCCCCCCCCCCCCCATTCTCTCCCAGTCTTGGAAGACCCAAAATCTCCCCGTTTGGACCCAAAAGGAGATGCGGGGGGGGGGGGGGCACTGGGATCCCTTGAGGGGGGCAAATCCTGCTCCAACAGCCTCGCTCTGGACCCGTTCGGGGGGGGGGAAGGAGGGGACCCCCCTTTTCCAGGTGGATTTGAGGCTCCTCCCCCTTTCCAGGTGGATTTGAAGCCCCTCCCCCTTTCCAGGTGGATTTGAGGCCCCTCCCCTTTTCCAGGTGGATTTGAGGCCCCTCCCCCTTTCCAGGTGGATTTGAGGCCCCTCCCCTTTTCCAGGTGGATTTGAGGCCCCTCCCCTTTTCCGGATGGATTTGAGGCTCCTCCCCCTTTCCAGGTGGATTTGAGGCCCCTCCCCCTTTCCAGGTGGATTTGAGGCCCCTCCCCCTTTCCAGGTGGATTTGAGGCTCCTCCCCCTTTCCAGGTGGATTTGAGGCTCCTCCCCTTTTCCGGATGGATTTGAGGCTCCTCCCCTTTTCCAGGTGGATTTGAGGCTCCTCCCCTTTTCCGGATGGATTTGAGGCTCCTCCCCTTTTCCAGATGGATTTGAGGCTCCTCCCCTTTTCCAGGTGGATTTGAGGCCCCTCCCCCTTTCCAGGTGGATTTGAGGCCCCTCCCCCTTTCCAGGTGGATTTGAGGCTCCTCCCCCTTTCCGGGTGGATTTGAGGCCCCTCCCCCTTTCCAGGTGGATTTGAGGCTCCTCCCCTTTTCCAGGTGGATTTGAGGCTCCTCCCCTTTTCCAGGTGGATTTGAAGCCCCTCCCCTTTTCCGGATGGATTTGAGGCCCCTCCCCCTTTCCAGGTGGATTTGAGGCCCCTCCCCCTTTCCAGGTGGATTTGAGGCCCCTCCCCTTTTCCAGATGGATTTGAGGCCCCTCCCCCTTTCCAGGTGGATTTGAGGCCCCTCCCCTTTTCCCAATGGATTTGGGGGGGGGGGGGTGGTGTCCGACTCCTCCCGACGCCGCAGGATCTGCCCCTCCCCCCCCAGCATGGCGGTTCCAAAGCGTGGGAATCCCGGAATGCCGCGTGCATGGCGACCCCCCCCACCCCCCTCCCTCCCCCCAGCATGCTGAGACCCCCTCCCCCCTCCCCAAAAATGGGGTCGGGACCCCCCCCCCCCCCGCCCCAATCTCCTGACTCTGTCCCCTCTCTCCGGCCCCAGCGGCTCCGGAAGGCTCCGGAAGCCGAGGAGCTTTTCCCAATCCCATCGTCTCCTCCCCGGGGGGGGCAGCTCCGAAGGATCCGGATTCGCCGGAGTCGCCCTTCGAGGTGGTGCCGGACGGAGGCGCCTTCGAGCGCGAATTCGGCCGCGGCGAGCGCGAGGTCCTGAGCCAGATCCCGGAGGATCGAGTCTGCGACTTCCCGGCCAAAGGCCGCGCCGGGAGCTTGGGAAGCGGCAAGATTCCCGGCGGGATCAACCGGACGGCGGCGGGAACGGCGGCCGCGCTCGAGGAGGTGTCCAAGTGCGTGAGGGAACTGCGCAGCTTCACCAACGAGGTCCTCAGCTGGGATTGGGTGGAGGGGAGCGCTGGGAACGGCGGAGTCGCCGGGATCGGCTCCGGGATCAGCGGGATCGGCTCCGGGATCTCCACTGGGAATGGCGTCGGCGCTGAGAATGGAGGCGCTGGGATCGCTGGGATCACCGGGATCGGCTCCGGGATCTCCACCGGGAACGGCGTCGGCGCTGGGTGTGGAGGCACTGGTGGGAACGGAGGCACTGGGATCACTGGGATCACCGGGATCGGCTCCGGGATCTCCACTGGGAACGGCGTCAGCGCTGAGAATGGAGGCACTGGGATTGCTGGGATCACCAGGATCACTGCTGGGAATGGAGGCACTGGGATCACCGGGATTGGCTCCGGGATCTCCGCTGGGAATGGTGTCGGTACTGAGAATGGAGGCACTGGGATTGCTGGGATCACTGGGATCACCGCTGGGAGCGGCGTCACTGGTGGGAATGGAGGCACTGGGATCACTGGGATCACCGGATTCGCTGCTGGGAGCGGCGTCACTGGTGGGAATGGAGGCACTGGGATCACTGGGATTGCATCTGGGAATAGCATCGCCGCTGGGATCACCGGAATCACCACTGGGAGTGGCGTCGCCGCCTGGAATGGAGGCACTGGGATCACTGGAGTCGCCACTGGGAACAGCGTCAGTGGGATCACCGGGATCACCACTGGGAATGGAGGCACTGGGATCACTGGAGTCGCCACTGGGAATGACATCTCCGGAATTGCCACTGGGAATGGCATCACCGCCGGGATTGGCGTCACTGGAAGCACTGGGATCACCGCTGGGAATGGCGTCTCCAGTGGGACCAGGATCACTGGGATCACTGGGATCCCTACTGGGAGCGGTGTCTCCGGTGGGACCGGGATCACTGGAATGGGCACCGGTAGCACCAGTGGGACTGGGATCCCTGGGGTCACCGGGATCGGCGGCGACGGCGCCTCCGAAGGCGACAGCTCCGGCGACTCCGACGACACCGTCATCGAGGAGGCTCCGGGTCCCGGGGCCCCCCCGGCGGGGCCCCCCCCGACGCCCCCCCCCGGCACCCGGGATTGGGAGGAGGAGAGGGTGACCCTGCGGGCGCTGCGGGACCTGGGGGAGCCCCCCCGGGGGAGCCCGGCCGAGCCCCCCCCGCTCCTGCCCCGCCTGGAAGGTAAAGGGGCGCTTCCGGCCCCAAAAGCGCCTTTTCCACCCCAAAAGGCCCTTTTCCAGCCCCAAAATCTTGTTTTCTGGCCCCAAAAGCGCCTTTTCCGTCTCCAAAAAGCTCCTTGGCTCCCCAAAAATGGCCTTTCCCACCCCAAAAAGCTCCCTTTCCGTCGCCAAAAGCTCCTTTGCTCCCCTGAAAGTGCCTTTCCACCCCAAAAAGCTCCGTTTCCACCTGAAAAAGCTCTTTTGCTCCCCCAAAACGGCCTTTCCCACCCCAAAAAGTGCCTTTTCCAACCCAAAAGGCCCTTTTCCAGCCCCAAAATCTTGTTTTCCGGCCCCAAAAGCTCCTTTGCTCCCCAAAAAGTGCCTTTTCCACCCCAAAAGGCTCCTTTTCCACCCTAAAAAGCTCCTTTTCCGTCTCCAAAAGCTCTTTTGCTCCCCCAAAAGTCCCTTTCCCACCCCAAAAGCTCCTTTTCCAACCCAAAAGGCCCTTTTCCAGCCCCAAAACCTTGTTTTCTGGCCCCAAAAGCTCCTTTTCCGTCTCCAAAAAGCTCATTTGCTCCCCAAAAAAGGCCTTTCCCACCCCAAAAAGCTCCCTTTCCGTCGCCAAAAGCTCCTTTGCTCCCCTGAAAGTGCCTTTCCAGCCCAAAACAGGCCTTTTCCACCCCAAAAATCTCCTTTTCCACACTAAAAAGCTCCTTTTCCATCTCCAAAAGCTCCTTTGCTCCCCAAAAACGGCCTTTTCCACCTCAAAAAGCTCCTTTTCCACCTCAAAAAGCTCCTTTTCCACCCTAAAAAGCTCCTTTTCCATCTCCAAAAGCTCCATTGCTCCCCAAAAGCTCCTTCTCCAACCCAAAAGGCCCTTTTCCAGCCCCAAAAAGCTCCTTTTCCGTCTCCAAAAGCTCTTTTGCTCCCCCAAAAGTCCCTTTCCCACCCCAAAAGCTCCTTCTCCAACCCAAAAGGCCCTTTTCCAGCCCCAAAATCTTGTTTTCTGGCCCCAAAAGCGTCTTTTCCGTCTCCAAAAAGCTCCTTGGCTCCCCAAAAATGGCCTTTTCCACCCCAAAAAGCTCTCTTTCCACGCCAAAAGCTCCTTTGCTCTCCTGAAAGTGCCTTTCCAGCCCAAAAACGGCCTTTTCCACCCCAAAAAGCTCCTTTTCCACCCCAAAAAGCTCCTTTTCCATCTCCAAAAGCTCCTTGGCTCCCCAAAAATGGCCTTTCCCACCCCAAAAAGCTCTCTTTCCGTCGCCAGAAGCTCCTTTGCTCCCCTGAAAGTGCCTTTCCACCCCAAAAAGCTCCGTTTCCACCTGAAAAAGCTCCTTTGCTCCCCCAAAACGGCCTTTCCCACCCCAAAAAGCTCCTCCAACCCAAAAGGCCCTTTTCCAGCCCCAAAAAGCTCCTTTTCCGTCTCCAAAAGCTCTTTTGCTCCCCCAAAAGTCCCTTTCCCACCCCAAAAAGCTCCTTCTCCAACCCAAAAGGCCCTTTTCCAGCCCCAAAATCTTGTTTTCTGGCCCCAAAAGCGCCTTTTCCGTCTCCAAAAAGCTCCTTTGCTCCCCAGAAGTGGCCTTTCCCACCCCAAAAAGCTCCTTTGCTCCCCTGAAATTGCCTTTCCACCCCAAAACAGGCCTTTTCCACCCCAAAAATCTCCTTTTCCGCACTAAAAAGCTCCTTTTCCATCTCCAAAAGCTCCTTTGCTTCCCAAAAACGGCCTTTTCCACCTCAAAAGGCTCCTTTTCCACCTCAAAAAGCTCCTTTTCCACCCCAAAAAGCTCCTTTTCCACCCTAAAAAGCTCCTTTTCCATCTCCAAAAGCTCCATTGCTCCCCAAAAGCTCCTTCTCCAACCCAAAAGGCCCTTTTCCAGCCCCAAAATCTTGTTTTCTGGCCCCAAAAGCGCCTTTTCCGTCTCCAAAAAGCTCCTTTGCTCCCCAAAAAAGGCCTTTTCCACCCCAAAAAGCTCCCTTTCTGTCTCCAAAATCTCCTTTGCTCCCCCAAAAGTGCCTTTCCACCCCAAAAATCTCCTTTTCCACCCCAAAAATCTCCTTTTCCACCCTAAAAAGCTCCTTTTCCATCTCCAAAAGCTCCTTTGCTTCCCAAAAGCTCCTTTTCCAACCCAAAAGGCCCTTTTCCAGCCCCAAAATCTTGTTTTCCGGCCCCAAAAGCTCCTTTGCTCCCCCAAAAGTGCCTTTCCACCCCAAAAAGCTCCTTTTCCACCCCAAAAAGCTCCTTTTCCATCCCAAAAGCTCCTTTTCCGTCTCCAAAAGCTCCTTTGCTCCCCAAAAATGTCCTTTTCCACCCCAAAATGCTACTTTTCTGCCCCAAAATCACCTTTTCCATCCCCAAAAGCTCCTTTTCTCTCCCAAAAAGCTCCTTTTCCAACCCAAAAAACTCTTTGCTCCCCAAAAAGCACCTTTTCCACCCCAAAAATCACCTTTTCTGTCTCCAAAAGCTCCTTTTCCACCCCAAAAAGTCCATTTCTGCCTCAAAACTCCTTCACTCCCGAAAACAGCCTTTTCCACCCAAAAAAACGTCCTTTTCCACCCCAAAAAGCACCTTTTGCGTCCCAAAAAGGTCCATTTCTGTCTCCAAAACTCCTTTGCTCCCCAAAATCGTCCTTTTCCACCCCAAAAGCTTCTTTTCCACCTCAAAAATGTCCTTTTCTACCCCAAAAAGCTCCTTTTCCGCCCCCAAACCACCGCCCCTGCGTCCGGACCCCCCAGAAAAAGGGAGCGGGGGCAAAAAGGGACCCAAAAAGGGGGGATTTGGCCCCAAAACTCTGCTGGGGGGGGGGGGGGGGCTTTAATTTGATGTGAAAAACAGGGATTTTGGGGCAGTTTTGGGGGATTTGGAGGGATTTGAGTCGATTTTTGAGGGCAGTTTTGGGGGATTTGGGGCAATTTGGAAGGATTTTGGTGGCAATTTTGGGGGGATTTGGGGCAATTTGGGAGATTTGGAGGGATTTTGGGCAATTTTGGAGGATTTGAGGCAGTTTTGGGCAATTTGGAGGGATTTTGAAGGATTTGGGGGGATTTGGAAGGATTTGGGGCAGTTTGAGGGGGATTGAGGGATTTTGGGCAATTTGGAGGGGATTTGGAGAGATTTTGGGCAATTTTGAGGGGATTTGGGGGGATTAGAGGCAATTTTGGGCAATTTTGAGGGATTTTGGGCAATTTGGGGGATTTTGGGGGCAATTTTGGGGCAATTTTTGGAGAATTTGGGGGGATTTGGGGGATTTTGAGAGATTTTGGGGGGATTTTTGGGACAATTTGGGGCAATTTGGAGGATTTGGAGGGATTTTGGGCAATTTGGGGGGATTTTTGGGGAGATTTGGGGCAATTTGAGGGGATTTCTTGGTTTTGCTGCTGCTCGGGGGGGGGAATGAAGGCTTTTTGGGGCAAATTGGGAATTAAGGGCATCTTGGGGTGAAATGGGAGGAATTGGGGCAATTTTGGGGCGAATTGAGGGGAAATGAAGCCTTTTGGGGTCGAATGGGGGGAATGAAGGTAATTTTGGGGTGAAAAGAGCAGAATTAAGGTATTTTGGGGGAAGTGGAGGGGAATGAAGGCGTTTTGGGTTGAATTGAGGGGAATTGAGGCACTTTTGGGGCAAATGGAGCAGAATGAAGGCATTTTGGGGTTAAATGGAGGTGAATGAGGGCATTTTTGGGGCAAATTGAGGGGAATGAAGGTATTTTTAGGGTGAATTGAGGAAAATGAAGGCATTTTTTGGGTTAAATTGAGGGGAATGAAGGCATTTTGGGGTGAACAGAGCAGAAATACGGCAGTTTTGGGTGAAATTGAGGGGAAATAAGGTATTTAGGGGCAAGTGGAGGGGAATGAAGGCATTTTTGGGTCAAATTGGGGGGAATAAAGCATTTTTGGGTCAAACTGGGGGGAATGAAGGCATTTTTGTGTCAAATTGGGGGGAATAAAGGCAGTTTTGGGTGAAATTGAGGGGAATAAAGGCATTTTTGGGTCACGTTGAGGGAAATTAAGGCATTTTTGGGTCAATTTGGGGGAAATAAAGGCATTTTTGGGTAAAATTGAGGGGAATAAAGCATTTTTGGGTCAAATTGGGGGGAATAAAGGCATTTTTGGGTCAAATTGAGGGAAATGAAGGCATTTTTGGGTCACATTGAGGGAAATGAAGGCAGTTTGGGGTCAAATTGGGGGGAATAAAGGCAGTTTTGGGTCACATTGAGGGAAATTAAGATATTTTGGGTTAAATTGAGGGGAATGAAGGCATTTTGGGGTGAACAGAGCAGAAATACGGCAGTTTTGGGTCAAATCGAGGGGAAATAAGGTATTTAGGGGCAAGTGGAGGGGAATGAAGGCGTTTTTGGGTGAAATCGAGGGGAATAAAGGCATTTTTGGGTCAAACTGGGGGGAATAAAGCATTTTTGGGTCAAACTGGGGGGAATGAAGGCATTTTTGTGTCAAATTGGGGGGAATAAAGGCAGTTTTGGGTGAAATTGAGGGGAATAAAGGCATTTTTGGGTCACGTTGAGGGAAATTAAGGCATTTTTGGGTCAAATTGGGGGAAATAAAGGCATTTTTGGGTAAAATTGAGGGGAATAAAGCATTTTTGGGTAAAATTGAGGGGAATAAAGCATTTTTGGGTCAAATTGGGGGGAATAAAGGCAGTTTTGGGTCACATTGAGGGAAATTAAGATATTTTGGGTCGAATTGGGGGGAATGAAGGCATTTTGGGGCGATTTGAGGGAGATGAAGGCATTTTTGGATCAAATTGGGGGGAATAAAGGCATTTTTGGGTCGAATTGGGGGGAATGAAGGCATTTTTGGGGCGATTTGAGGGGCATTAAGGCCGTGTCCCCCCCTCCCCGCAGTCCGGGAGCTCCTCTTCTGGCGCGACCCGCGGCGCAGCGCGGTGGCCTTCGGCGCCAGCCTCCTCCTCCTCCTCTCCCTCGCCGCCCTCAGCGCCGTCAGCGTCGTCGCCCACGCGGCCCTCGCGCTGCTCTCCGTCACCATCAGCCTCCGCGTCTACAAGGCCATCGTCCAGGCCGTGCACAAGGCCCACGAGGGGCACCCCTTCCGGTAGGCTCCAGGGGGGAGCCTGGGGGACCCCGGGTGGGGCTTCCAGCACCCATTTCTGGGCGCTCCCCACCCAGTTTTGATGTTTCCCACCCAGTTTTGGTGTTTTCCACCCAGTTTTGGTGCTTCCCACCCATTTTTTTGGTGTTTCCCATCCAGTTTTGAGGTTCTTCCATCCATTTTCAAAACTCTTCCACAAATTCTTGGAGTTTCCCACCCATTTTTGGTGTTTTCCACCCATTTTTTGGTGTTTCCCATCCATTTTTGAGGTTCTTCCACCCATTTTCAAAACTCTTCCACAAATTCTTGGAGTTTCCCACCCATTTTTTGGTGTTTCCGACCCATTTTTAAGGTTCTTCAACCCATTTTCGAGGCTCTTCCACTCATTTTTGGGGTTTCCCACCCAGTTTTGATGTTTCCCACCCAGTTTTGGTGTTTCCCACCCGTTTTCGAGGTTCTTCCACCCATTCTTGGTGTTTCCCACCCAGTTTTGGTGCTTCCCACCCATTTTTTGGTGTTTCCCATCCATTTTTGAGGTTCTTCCACCCATTTTCAAGGCTCTTCCACCCATTCTTGGTGTTTCCCACCCAGTTTTGGTATTTTCCACCCATTTTTTGGTGTTTCCCATCCATTTTTGAGGTTCTTCCATCCATTTTCAAAAATCTTACACAAATTCTTGGAGTTTCCCACCCATTTTTGGTGTTTCCGACCCATTTTTAAGGTTCTTCAACCCATTTTCGAGGCTCTTCCACTCATTTTTGGGGTTTCTCACCCAGTTTTGGTGTTTTCCACCCATTTTTTTGGTGTTTCCCACCCATTTTCAAGGCTCTTCCACCCATTCTTGATGTTTCCCATCCAGTTTTGGTATTTTCCACCCATTTTTTGGTGTTTCCCACCCATTTTTGAGGTTCTTCCACCCATTTTCAAGGCTCTTCCACTACTTTTTGGTGTTTCCCACCCATTTTGGTGCTTCCCACGCATTTTTTGGTGTTTCCCATCCATTATTGAGGTTCTTCCACCCATTTTCAAGGCTCTTCCACCCATTCTTGGTGTTTTCCACCCATTTTTTGGTGTTTCCCATCCATTTTTGAGGTTCTTCCACCCATTTTCAAAAATCTTACACAAATTCTTGGAGTTTCCCACCCATTTTTGGTGTTTCCGACCCATTTTTAAGGTTCTTCAACCCATTTTCGAGGCTCTTCCACTCATTTTCGGGGTTTCCCACCCAGTTTTGATGTTTCCCACCCAGTTTTGGTGTCTTCCACCCATTTCTGGAATTTCCCACCCATTTTTGAGGTTCTTCGACCCATTTCTTGGAGTTTCCCACCCATTTTTGGTGTTACACACCCAGTTTTGGTGTTTCCCACCCAGTTTTGAGGTTCTTCCACCCATTTTCAAGGCTCTTCCACCCATTTTTGGTGTTCCACACCCATTTCTGGGTGCTTCCCACTCATTTTTGGTGTTTCCCACCCAGTTTTGATGTTTCACACCCATTTTTGGAGTTTCCCACCCATTTCTGGGTGCTTCCTACCCATTCTTGGTGTTTCCCACCCGTTTTTGGTGTTTTCCACCCATTCTTGGTGTTTCCCACCCAGTTTTGAGCTTTTCCACCCATTTTTGAGGTTCTTCGACCTATATCTTGGTGTTTCCCACCCATTTTTGATGTTTCCACCCAGTTTTGAGGTTCTTCCACCCATTTTCAAGGCTCTTCAACCCATTTTCAAGGCTCTTCCACTCATTTTTGGGGTTTTCCACCCATTTTTTATGCTTCCCACCCATTTTTGATGCTTCTCACCTATTTTTGATGTTTCCCACCCATTTTTTGGTGTTTCCCACCCATTTCTGAGGTTCTTCCACCCATTTTCAAGGCTCTTCCACCCATTTTTTTGTGTTTCCCACCCATTTTCAAGGCTCTTCCACCCATTTTTGGGGTTTCCCACCCAGTTTTGATGTTTCCCACCCATTTTTTAGGTTCTTCGACCTATATCTTGATGTTTCCCACCCATTTTTGATGTTTTTCACCTATTTTTTGGTGTTTCCCACCCTTTTTTGAGGTTCTTCCAGCCATTTTCAAGGCTTTTCCACCCATTTTTGGGGTTTTCTACCCAGTTTTGATGTTTCCCATCCATTTTTGAGGTTCTTCGACCCATTTCTTGGAGTTTCCCACTCAGTTTTGGTGTTTCCCACACAGTTTTGGTGTTTTCCACCCATTTTTTGGTGCTTTCCACCCATTTTTGAGGTTCTTCCACCCATTTTCAAGGCTCTTCCACCCATTTTTGGTGCTTCCCATCCATTTTTTTTATGTTTCCCACCCATTTTTGATGTTTTCCACCCATTTCTTGGCGTTTCCCACCCATTTTTGAGGTTCTTCCACCCCTTTAGGTGTCAAATACTCTTTTTGAGGTTCCTCCACCCATTTCTTGGTTCCTCCACCCATTTCTTGGTGCTTCCCACCCATTTTTAGTGTTTCACACCCATTTTTGTGGTTTCCCACCTGATTTTGAGGTCGATTGATCCATTTTTTATGTTTCTCACCCATTTTTTGAGGCTCCTTCATCATTTAGGATTCAAAACACCCATTTTTGTGGTTCCTCCACCCGTTTTTTGGGGTTCCTCCCCCCAGATCTGACCTGGACCTGGCCTTGACCTTGACCCTTGAAGCTCTTCCAATCCTTGGCCCTCAAGGGGAGGCTTCAGGGCAATTTTTGGGTGCAGAACGTGATGTTTTGGGGGTTCAGGCTGATTTTAGGGTGCAGAATGTGATTTTTGGGGTCCCATCCCCCTCCCCCAGGGCCTACCTGGACCTGGCCTTGACCTTGACCCCTGAGACCTTCCAATCCTTGGCCCTCAAGGGGAGGGCTCAGGGCAATTTTGGGGTCCAGAATGTAATTTTTTGGGGGTTCAGGCTGATTTTAGGGTGCAGAATGTGATTTTTGGGGTCCCCTCACCTCCCCATCCCCCCCCCCAGGGCCTACCTGGACCTGGACTTGACCTTGACCCCCGAGACCTTCCAAGCCTTGGCCTCAGCCTTCGTCCTCCACCTCAACCGGGCCCTTCGCTTCCTCCTCCGCCTCTTCCTCGTCGAGGACCTGGTGGATTCCCTGAAGGTACCAACCCTCCCCCCCCCTTTTCCTCCTCCCCCCCATTTCCCCCCCCCAAAAAAAAACCCTGGGGACCCCCCAAAACCCCCCTTTTTAACCTCAAACCCCCCCAAAAAGCTGGCCCTGACCCTGTGGCTCCTGACCTACGTTGGAGCCGTCTTCAACGGCATCACCCTCCTCATCCTCGGTAAGAAACCCCCCCACACCCCTTTAAACCCCCCCCCCTTTAATCTAGAGGGGGGGGGCACCCCAAAAATGACCCTGGGACCCCCCAAAACCTGATCCCCCCCCTTTCTTCCCAGCCGAGCTCTTGGCCTTCACCCTCCCACCCCTCTACGAGAAGTACAAGGTGAGGCTTAACCCCCCCCCCCCCAAAAAATAGAGGGGGGGGACCCTAAAAATAAAAGGGGGGACCCCCAAAAATGAAGGGGGCGCCCCCAAAAATGGGGGGGGGCACCCCCTAAACCCCCCTTTTGCCTCCACCAAGGTGCAGGTGGAGCACTTGGTGGGCGTCGTGCGGTGCCGGGGGATGGAGCTGCGGGCTTAGTGAGCACCCCCCGGGGCCCCCCCAGATCGAGGGGGGGGTCCCCAAAATCCCTGAACCCCCCCCCAAACCCCTGACACCCCCCCCAAATCCCTGACCCCCCCCCAAAGGTTTCTGAGCTCCCCCCAAAGTCTCTGACCCCCCCCAAATCCCTGACACCCCCCCCCTCCAAGGGTCTCTGAGCCCCCCAAATTCTCTGACCCCCCCCCAAAATCCATGACCCCCCCCAAATTGAGAGGGGCCCCCCCAAATCCCTGACCCCCCCCCCAAGGGTTTCTGACCCCCCCCAAAGTCTCTGACCCCCCCCAAAATCCCTGACCCCCCCCCCCCCAAAGGTTTCTGACCCCCCCCCAAAGTCTCTGACCCCCCCCCAAAATCCATGACCCCCCCCAAATCGAGGGGGGCCCCCCCAAATCCCCGGAGCCCCCCCAAATCCTGTGACCCCCCCCCAAATCGAGGGGAGCCCCCAAAATCCCTGACCCCCTCCCAAATTCCTCAGCCCCCCCCCCCTTATTGTTGGGGCCCCCCCCAATCCCTGTGACCCCCCCCCCCAAATCCCCATGGCCCCCCCAAATCCTGTGACCCCCCCAAAATCCTGGGCCCCCCCCAAATCCCTGTGCCCCCCCTTATTGATGGGACCCCACCCCCAAATCCTGTGCCCCCCCCCCCAAATCCCTCAGCCCCCCCTTATTGTTGGGGCCCCCCCAAATCCCTGTGACCCCCCCCCAATCCCTGTGCCCCCCCCCCAAATCCCCATGGGCCCCCCCAAAATCCTGCCCCCCCCCAAATCCCTTTGACCCCCCCCAAATCCTGGGACCCCCCTTATTGATGGGACCCCCCCCAAAATCCTGTGCCCCCCCCAAATCCCTGTGCCCCCCCAAATTTCCATGCCCCCCCCCCCCCAAATCTTGTGCTCCCCCCCCAAATCCCTCAGCCCCCCCTTATTATTGGGCCCCCCCCCAATCCCCATGGCCCCCCCCAAATCCCTGTGACCCCCCCCAAACCCCTGTGCCCCCCCCAGAAATCCTGTGTCCCCCCCCCAATCCCTCATCCCCCCCCTTATTTTTGGGGCCCCCCCAAACCCCTGTGACCCCCCCAAACCCCTGGGCCCCCCCCCCAACCTCTCTCCTCTTCCCACAGGATCCAGGTGAAGCCAAAAGGAGCCCCCCCTGAGGGGGGGGGGAAAGGGGGGGGGGAAGGGAAATATTGGGGTGCCCCCCCCCCGATATCAACCCCCCCCAAACTCCTCACCCCCCCCAAAACCTCCTAAACCCCCCCAAAACTTGTGCCCCCCCCCCCCAAACCTCAACCCCCCCCCCCAAATCTCACTGTGGTGTCTCCTCCCCCCCCCCCCTTGATCTTCTGGGGGGGGGGAAACTGCACCCAAAACCCTCCCCTTGCCCCCCCCCCCCAATTTTGTGCCCCCCCCCCCCCCTTTCATTTCCCCCCTCCCCTCGTTAATTTTTTAATGTTAATTAAGGTGAAATGTCTGTAACTGCTGTAAAAAATGGGGGGGGGGGGAACCCCTCTGGGGGGGGGGCTCAGCCCCCCCCAAACTGCACTGCACCCCCCCCCCCCCAAAAATAAGGGGGGGAGGGGAAATGGGGGGAACCCCCCACCCCCCCCCCCGCATGGGGGGGGCAACAATAAAACACCTGATGGAGGCCTCTGCCCCCTGGGGACCCCCCAAATGTCCCTGGGACCCCCCCCAATGTCCCTGGGACCCCCCCCCAAATTGTCCCCCAACCCCCAATGTCCCCGGGACCCCCCCCAATTTTGCTGGGACCCCCCAAAATTTCCCCCCCAACCCCCAATTTCACTGGGACCCCCCCCAATTTTGCTGGGACCCCCCCAAATGTGCCTGGGACCCCCCAAAGTGTCCCCCACACCCTCCAATGTCCTGGGACCCCCCCCCCCCCAATGTCCCTGGGACCCCCCCAATTTGTCCCCCAACCCCCAATGTCCCTGGGACCCCCCCAATTTCCCTGGGACCCCCCGAAAGTGTCCCTGGGACCCCCCCCCCAAATTGTCCCCCAACCCCCAATGTCCCCGGGACCCCCCCAATTTTCCTGGGACCCCCCCAAAGTGTCCCTGGGACCCCCCCAATGTCCCCGTGACCCCCCAAAATTGTCCCCCCAACCCCCCAATGTCCCGGGACCCCCCAAAAATGTCCCCGGGACCCCCCCCAATTTTCCTGGGACCCCCCAAAATTTTCCCCCCAACCCCCAATTTCCATGGGACCCCCCCCAAAGTGTCCCTGGGACCCCCCCAAAGTGTCCCCGTGACCCCCCCAAATTGTCCCCCAACCCCCCAATTTCCGTGGGACCCCCCCAATGTCCCCGTGACCCCCCCCCAAATTGTCCCCCAACCCCCAATGTCCCCGGGACCCCCCAAAAATGTCCCTGGGACCCCCCCAATTTTCCTGGGGCCCCCCAAAATTTTCCCCACCAACCCCCAATTTCCGTGGGACCCCCCCCCAATTTCGCTGGGACCCCCCAAAATGTGCCTGGGACCCCCCAAAGTGTCCCCC
>JAUMJJ010001099.1:0-17969 GCA_033556795.1 Tapera naevia | reverse complement strand
GGTGAGAAAGTGGGGGAGGGGCACGGGGGAGGGGGGGAGAAAAGGGGTGGGGGGAGGGGAGGTTCCTGGAGCCTGAGGGGGAGGGGAGGGGGGGAGGGGCAAGGGGGAAGGGAGGGGGAGGGAGAAAAGGGGGAGGGGGGGGAGAGAGAAAGGGGGGGGAGGGGAAAGGGGGGAGGGGGGGAGCTTCCTGGAGCCCAAGGGGGAGGGGAGGGGGGAGGGGCGAGAAAGGGGGGAGGGGGGGAGAAAAGGGGGAGGGGGGGGAGGTTCCTGGAGCCAGAGGGGGAGGGGAGGGGGGGAGGGTGAGGAGGGGCGAGAAGGGGGGGGGAGGGGCACGGGGGGAGGGGAAAGGGGGGAGGGGCGAGGGGAGGAGAAAGAGGGGGGGAGGGGTAAGAAAAGGGGGGGAGGAGAAAGGGGGGAGGGGGGTGGAGCTTCCTGGGGCCCAAGGGGGGGGGGGGAGGTGAGGGGGGGAGGGGTGAGAAACAGGGGGAGAAGGGGGGGGGGGGAGGAAACACCTGGGGGAGGGGCAAAGAGGGGGAGGGGCACGGAGAGGGGCAAGGGGGGAGGGGCAGAGGAGGATGGGGGAGGGGAGGGGGGAGGAGAAAGGGGGGTGGGGGAGGGGCAGAGGAGGATGGGGGGAGTCCCCAGGTGTCCCCAGACCCCCCCCCAGGACCCCCTAGGTGTCCCCAGGCCCCCCCCCCCCCCCCCCCCAGGTGTCCTCAGACCCCTCCCAGGCCCCTCCCAGGTGTCCCCAGACCCCCCCAGGTGTCCCCAGGTGTCCCCAGGCCCCCCCTCAGGTGTCCCCAGGTGTCCCCAGGTCCCCCCCGCCCCCCCCCAGTGTCCCCAGGTGTCCCCAGGTGCCCCCTCAGGTGTCTCCAGGTCCCTCCAGACCCCTCCCAGGTGTCCTCAGACCCCTCCAGGTGTCCCTAGGTGTCCCCAAGTCCCCCCAGCCCCCCCTCCCTCCCAGGTGTCCCCAGGTGTCCCCAGACCCCCCCCAGGTGCCCCCAGGTGTCCCCAGGTCCCTCCAGACCCCCCCCTGGACCCCCCAGGTGTCCCCAGGCCCCCCCCCAGGTATCCCCAGACCCCCCCCAGGTGTCCCCAGGTGTCCCCAGACCCCCCCAGGTGTCTCCAGGTGTCCCCAGGTGCCCCCCCAGGTGTCCCCAGGTGTCTCCAGGTGTCCCCAGACCCCTCTCAGGTGTCCCCAGGTCCCCCCAGGTGTCCCCAGGCCCCCCCCAGGTGTCCCCAGGTGTCCCCAGGACCCCCCGGGTGTCCCCAGGTGCCCCTCCAGGTGTCCCCAGGTGTCCCCAGGTGTCCCCAGGTGTCCCCAGACCCCCCCCAGGTGTCTCCAGGTGTCCCCAGACCCCTCCCAGGTGTCCCCAGGTCCCCCCAGGTGTCCCCAGCCCCCCCCCTCAGGTGTCCCCAGGTGCCCCCAGGTCCCTCCAGACCCCCCACTGGACCCCCCAGGTGTCCCCAGGCCCCCCCCAGGTATCCCCAGACCCCCCCCAGGTGTCCCCAGGCCCCCCCCCAGGTATCCCCAGGCCCCCCCCAGGTGTCCCCAGGTGTCCCCAGGACCCCCCAGGTGTCCCCAGGTGCCCCCAGGTCCCTCCAGACCCCCCCCCGGACCCCCCAGGTGTCCCCAGGTGTCCCCAGGTGTCCCCAGGTGCCCCCCCAGGTGTCCCCAGGTCCCCCCAGGTGTCCCCAGGTGCCCCCCGTGTCCCCCCCCCCCAGGGCAGCGACGCCGAGGTCGGCGAATCGGAGTCGGAGATCGAGGACGAGACCTTCAACCCCTCGGAGGAGGACGAGGAGGAGGAGGAGGACAGCGACGAGGACTACTCCTCCGAGGCCGAGGAGTCAGGTGGGGACCCCCCTGGGGTCACCTGGGGGACCCCGAGGTCACCTGGGGCCACCCTGAGGTCACCTGGACCCCATAGGGACCACCAGGACCCCATAAAGACCACCAGGACCCCCCCTGGGGCCACCAGAACCCCCTGGAGATACCAACCAGGACCCCTTGGGGTCACCTGATGCCACCTTGAGGTCACCTGAGGTCACCTTGAGGTCACCTGGGGCCACCCCGAGGTCACCTGGGGGACCCCGAGGTCACCTGGACCCCATAGGGACCACCAGGACCCCCCCTGAGGCCTCAACGTCCTCCTGGGGTCCCACCAGAACCCCCTGGAGATACCAACCAGGACCCCTTGGGGTAACCTGGGGCCACCTTGAGGTCACCTGGGGCCACCTGAGGTCCCTTGAGGTCACCTGGGGGGACCCTGAGGTCACCTGACCCTCATAAAGACCACCAGGACCCCCCCTGGGGCCACCAGAACCCCCTGGAGATACCAACCAGGACCCCCCTGAGGTCACCTGAGGCCACCTTGAGGTCACCTGAGGTCCCTTGAGGTCACCTGGGGCCACCCCGAGGTCACCTGGGGGACCCTGAGGTCACCTGGACCCCATAGGGACCACCAGGACCCCCCCTGGGGCCACCAGGTCCTCATGGAGTCCCACCAGAACCCTCTGGAGATACCAACCAGGACCCCTTGGGGTCACCTGAGGCCACCTTGAGGTCACCTGGGGGACCCTGAGGTCACCTGGGGGCACCCTGAGGTCACCTGACCCTCATAAAGGCCACCAGGACCCCCCCTGAGGCCCCCAGGTCCTCCTGGGGTCCCACCAGAACCCCCCCGGAGATGTTCTCCAGCCCCATCTCCTTCCAGAATATTCCAAGGAGTCCCTGGGCAGCGAGGAGGAGAGCGGCAAGGACTGGGACGAGCTGGAGGAGGAGGCCCGGAAAGGTGAGGACGGGGAGGGACCTCCTCGAGGACCTCCTTGAGGTCCACGATGACCTCTTGGAGGACCTTGAGAGCCTCTTGGAGGACCTTGAGGTCCTTGAGAACCTCCTTGAGGACCTTGAGGACCTCTTGGAGGACCTTGAGGACCTCTTGGAGGTCCACAAAGACCTCTTGGAGGACCTTGAGAGCCTCTTGGAGGACCTTGAGGTCCTTGAGAACCTCCTTGAGGACCTTGAGGACCTCTTGGAGGACCTTGAGGACCTCTTGGAGGTCCACAAAGACCTCTTGGAGGACCTTGAGGTCCTTGAGGACCTCTTTAAGGTCCACAGTGACCACTTTGAGGTCCACGATGACCTCTTGAAGGACCTTGAGGACCTCCTTGAGGCCCTTTAGGACTTTGAGGACCTCTTTGAGGACCTTGGGGACCTCTTTGAGGTCCACAAAGACCACTTTGAGGTCCGTGGGAACCTCTTGGAGAACCTTGAGGTCCTTGAGAACCTCTTCAAGGTCCACAACGACCTCTTGGAGGACCTTGAGGACCTCTTGGAGGACCTTGAGGACCTCTTGGAGGCCCTTTAGGGCCTTGAGGACCCCTTTGAGGTCCATGATGACCTCTTGGAGGACCTTGAGAACCTCTTGGAGGACCTTGAGAACCTCTTGGAGGTCCATGGGGGCCACTTTGAAGTCCACGAAGACCTCATTGAGGACCTTGAGGACCTCTTGGAGATCCTTGATGACCTCTTTGAGGACCTTGAAGACCTTGAGGACCTCTTTGAGGTCCATGAGAACCTCTTTAAGGTCCATGATGACCTCTTGGAGGACCTTGAGGACCTCTTGGAGGTCCATGATGACCTCTTTAAGGTCCATGATGACCTCTTGGAGGACCTTGAGGATCTTGAGGACCTCCTTGAGGACCTTGAGAACCTCTTGGAGGTCCATGGGGGCCACTTTGAAGTCCACAAAGATCTCATTGAGGACCTTGAGGACCTCTTGGAGGACCTTGAGGACCTCTTTGTGGTCCTTGATGACCTCTTGGAGGACCTTGAAGATCTTGAGGACCTCCTTGAGGACCTTGAGAACCTCTTGGAGGACCTTGAGGACCTCTTGGAGGTCCATTATGACCTCTTGGAGGACCTTGAGGACCTCCTTGAGGCCCTTTAGGACCTCTTTGAGGTCCTTGAGAACTTCTTGGAGGCCCTTTAGGGCCTTGAGGACCCCTTTGAGGTCCATGATGACCTCTTGGAGGACCTTGAGGACCTTAAGGCCCTCTTGGAGGTCCATGAGAACCTCTTGGAGAACCTTGAGGACCTCTTGGAGGTCCATGGGGGCCACTTTGAAGTCCACGAAGACCTCATTGAGGACCTTGAGGACCTCTTGGAGATCCTTGATGACCTCTTTGAGGACCTTGAAGACCTTGAGGACCTCTTTGAGGTCCATGAGAACCTCTTTAAGGTCCATGATGACCTCTTGGAGGACCTTGAGGACCTTGAGGACCTCCTTGAGGACCTTGAGAACCTCTTGGAGGTCCATGGGGGCCACTTTGAAGTCCACAAAGACCTCATTGAGGACCTTGAGGACCTCTTGGAGGACCTTGAGGACCTTGAGGACCTCTTGGAGGTCCACGATGACCTCTTGGAGGCCCTGGAGGCCGCCCTTGACCCGCCCTTCCCCCGCAGCCGACCGGGAGAGCCAATACGAAGAGGAGGAGGAGCGGGGGCGGGGCCGGAAGCGGAAGGCGCCCTCGGCCCGCGGAGGCCACGCCCGTCCGCCAGGACCCCCCAAGAAGAAGAGGAAGTAGAAGAAAACCCCTCCCCCACCCCTCCCCCGGCCAACTTTTGGGGTCCTTCCGGCAAATTTTGGGGCCCTTCCTGGAGAAAACGGGATTTGACCCCAAATTCCGAGGGGATTCCGCCCAAATTTCGAGTTTTCCTCAAAAATTTGGAGGTTCCTTCACAAATTTTCAGGTTTCTGCTCAAATTTTGGAGGTTTTGGCTCAAATTTTAAGTTTTCTTCTCAAATTCGGAAGTTTTCTCAAAAATTTGGAGGTTTCTTCGCAAATTTTGGAGGTTTCTTCATAAACTTTCAGTTTCCTTCTCAAATTTTGGAGGTTCTTTCACAAATTTTCAGGTTTCTGCTCAAATTTTGGAGGTTTCGGCTCAAATTTTAAGTTTTCTTCTCAAATTTGGAGGTTTTCTCAAAAATTTGGAGGTTTCTTTGCAAATTTTGGAGGTTCCTTCACAAATTTTCAGTTTTCTGCTCAAATTTTGGCGGTTTTGGCTCAAATTTTAAGTTTCTTCTCAAATTTGGAGGTTTTCTCAAAAATTTGGAGGTTTCTTCTCAAATTTTGGAGGTTCCTTCACAAATTTTCAGGTTTCTTCTCAAATTTTGGAGGTTTCTTCAGAAATTTGGGAGGTTTCATCTCAAATTCCGAGGTTTCTTCAAAAATTTGGAAGTTTCTTCTGAAATTTGGAGATTCCTTTGCAAATTTTTAGTTTTCTTCTGAAATTTCGGAGGTTTCTTCAGATTTGGAGATTTTGTCTCAAATTTCGAGGTTTCTTCTCAAATTTTAAGGTTTATTCTTAAATTTGGAGGTTTCTTTTCAGATTTTGGAGGTTTTTTCTCAAATTTTGTTTTCTTCTCAAAAATTTGGAGGTTGTTTCGCAAATTTTGGAGGTTTCTTCATAAATTTTCAGTTTTCTTCTCAAATTTCAGAGGTTTCTTCAGATTTGGAGATTTTGCCTCAAATTCGGAGGTTTCTTCTTAGATTTTGGAGGTTTCTTCTCAAATTTGGAGGTTTCTTCAAAAATTTGGAGGTTTCTTTGCAAATTTTGGAGGTTTCTTCATAAATTTTGTTTTCTTCTCAAATTTTGGAGGTTTCTTCTCAAATTTGGAGGTTTCCTCAAAAATTTGGAGGTTTCTTCACAAATTTTGGAGGTTTCTTTATAAATTTTCAGTCTTCTTCTCAAATTTCGGAGGTTTCTTCAGAATTGGAGATTTCTTTTCAAATTTCAAGGTTTCCTCAGATTTTTGGGTTTATTCTCAAATTTGGAAGTTTCTTTTCAGATTTTGGACATTTTTTTCCTCAAATTTTCAGTTTTCTTCTCAAATTTTGGACGTTTCTTGAAGAAATTTGAAGGGGACCCCAAAACCCAGGGTGGGGACCCCAAAAACACGAGGGGACCCCAAAAATCACATGAAGTGACCCCAAAACACGAGGGGACCCCAAAAATCACATGAAGTGACCCCAAAAATTCAAGGGAACCCCAAAATCACATGAAGTGACCCCAAAAACACAAGAGGACCCCAAAACTCGTGGTGGGGACCCCAAAACCCCACAAAGTGACCCCAAAACCTCATGAAGTGACCCCAAAAACCACGAGGGAACCCCAAAATCCCATGAAGTGACCCCAAAAACCCACGAAGTGACCCCAAAAATTTGAGGGAACCCCAAAATCCCATGAAGTGACCCCAAAAAACACAAGAGGACCCCAAAACTCAGGGTGGGGACCCCAAAACCCCACAAAGTGACCCCAAAACCTCATGAAGTGACCCCAAAAATTCGAGGGAACCCCAAAATCCCATGAAGTGACCCCAAAAAACACAAGAGGACCCCAAAACTCGTGGTGGGGACCCCCAAAAACCACGAGGGGACCCCAAAAACCCATGAAGTGACCCCAAAACCTCATGAAGTGACCCCAAAACCACGAGGGAACCCCAAAATCCCATGAAGTGACCCCAAAAACCCACGAAGTGACCCCAAAATCACATGAAGTGACCCCAAAACCTCATGAAGTGACCCCAAAACCACGAGGGAACCCCAAAACCTCATGAAGTGACCCCAAAAATTTGAGGGAACCCCAAAATCCCATGAAGTGACCCCAAAACCTCATGAAGTGACCCCAAAACCACGAGGGAACCCCAAAATCCCACGAAGTGACCCCAAAAATTCGAGGGAACCCCAAAATCCCATGAAGTGACCCCAAAAAAAAGTCCCTCAAAGGACCCCAAATTTTCACCAAGGGGACCCCAAAAAAAATAACAAAAAAAAAACCCTCTCGGGGGAACCCCAAAAACCCCCTTTTTTTTTTAATTTTGGTGTATTTATCGGGGGCGCCGCGGGGTCTCCCCTCCCCCCCCCTTCTTTTTTGGGGTGAAATCCCCTCTTTTTGGGGGTCCCCGGAGGCGGCGCTCGCGCTTTTCCAGTTGCTCAATAAAAAAATGGCGTTTTTTTGTAAATTTGCTGCTCCAAAGTGTGGATTTTTTGGGGAGAAAAAGGGAGAAACGGGGGGGAAAGGGGGAAAAAGGGGCAAAAATGGGAAAAAATGGGCAAAAAGGGGAAAAAATGGGAAAAAAAGTGCAAAAATGGGTAAAAGGGGGCATAAATGGACAAAAATGGGCAAAAAAATGGGTAAAAAGGGGCAAAAATGGGTAAAACCAGGCAAAAAAAGGGGCAAAAATGGACAAAAATGGGCAAAAAATAGGTAATAGGGGCAAAAATTGGCAAAAAATGGGTAAAAGGGGCAAAAATGGGCAAAAAATGGGTAAAAGGGGGCAAAAATGGACAAAAATGGGCAAAATATGGGTAAAAATGGGCAAAAAAATGGGTAAAAGGGGGCAAAAATGGGCAAAAATTGGCAAAAAATGGGTAAAAAGGGGCAAAAATGGGTAAAAACGGGAAAAAATGGGCAAAATATGGGTAAAAGGGGGCAAAAATGGACAAAAAATGGGCAAAATATGGGTAAAAAGGGGCAAAAATGGACAAAAATGGGCAAAAAATGGGTAAAAAGGGGCAAAAATGGGTAAAACCAGGCAAAAAAAGGGGCAAAAATGGACAAAAATGGGCAAAAAATAGGTAATAGGGGCAAAAATGGACAAAAATTGGCAAAAATGGGTAAAAGGGGCAAAAATGGGCAAAAAATGGGTAAAAGGGGGCAAAAATGGACAAAAATGGGCAAAATATGGGTAAAAATGGGCAAAAAATGGGTAAAAGGGGGCAAAAATGGGCAAAAATTGGCAAAAAATGGGTAAAAAGGGGCAAAAATGGGTAAAAATGGGCAAAATATGGGTAAAAGGGGGCAAAAATGGACAAAAAATGGGCAAAATATGGGTAAAAAGGGGCAAAAATGGGTACAAATGGCCAAAAATGTGCAAAAATGGGTAAAAGGGGGCAAAAATGGACAAAAAATGGGCAAAAAATGGGTAAAAGGGGGCAAAAATGGACAAAAATGGGCAAAATATGGGTAAAAATGGGGCAAAAATGGGTAAAAACGGGCAAAAAATGGGCAAAAAAGGTGCAGAAATGGGTAAAGGGGGGCAAAAATGGACATAAATGGGCAAAAAATGGGTAAAAAGGGGCAGAAATGGGTAAAAACAGGCAAAAAAAAGGGGCAAAAATGGGTACAAATGGCCAAAAATGTGCAAAAATGGGTAAAAGGGGGCAAAAATGGACATAAATGGGCAAAAAATGGGTTAAATGGGGCAAAAATGGGTAAAACCAGGCAAAAAAAAGGGGCAAAAATGGGTACAAATGGCCAAAAATGGGCAACAAATGGGCAACAAATGGGTAAAAGGGGGCAAAAATGGGCAAAAACGGGCAAAAAAATGGGTAAAAGGGGGCAAAAATGGACATAAATGGGCAAAAAATGGGTAAAAAGGGGCAAAAATGGGTAAAACCAGGCAAAAAAGGGGCAAAAATGGGTAAAAACAGGCAAAAAAAAGGGCAAAAATGGGTAAAAACAGGCAATAATGGGTAAAAAAAGGTGCAAAAATGGGTAAAAGGGGGCAAAAATGGACATAATTGGGCAAAAAATGGGTAAAAGGGGGCAAAAATGGGTAAAACCAGGCAAAAATGGGTAAAAACGGGCAAAAAATGGGCAAAAAAGGTGCAGAAATGGGTAAAGGGGAGCAAAAATGGACATAAATGGGCAAAAAATGGGTAAAAAGGGGCAGAAATGGGTAAAACCAGGCAAAAAAAGGGGGCAAAAATGGGTACAAATGGCCAAAAATGTGCAAAAATGGGTAAAAGGGGGCAAAAATGGGCAAAAAAATGGCAAAAAATGGGTAAAAAGGGGCAAAAATGGGTAAAACCAGGCAAAAAAGGGGGCAAAAATGGGTAAAAACAGGCAAAAATGGGTAAAAAAGGTGCAAAAAATGGGTAAAAGGGGGCAAAAATGGACATAAATGGGCAAAAAATGGGTAAAAAAGGGCAAAAATGGGTAAAACCAGGCAAAAATGGGTAAAAACGGGCAAAAAATGGGCAAAAAAGGTGCAGAAATGGGTAAAGGGGGGCAAAAATGGACATAAATGGGAAAAAATGGGTAAAAAGGGGCAAAAATGGGTAAAACCAGGCAAAAAAGGGGCAAAAATGGGTAAAAACAGGCAAAATAGGGGGAAAAATGGGTAAAACCAGGCAAAAAAAAGGGCAAAAATGGGTACAAATGGCCAAAAAAGTGCAAAAATGGGTAAAAGGGGGCAAAAATGGGTAAAACCAGGCAAAAAAAGGGGGCAAAAATGGGTACAAATGGCCAAAAATGTGCAAAAATGGGTAAAAGGGGGCAAAAATGGACATAAATGGGCAAAAAATGGGTAAAAAGGGGCAAAAATGGGTAAAAAACGGGGGGGAAAAGGCAAAAAATAGGTAAAAACGGGTAAAAACGGGAAAAAAGGTGCAAAAATGGGTAAAAAAAAGGCAAAAAAATGGGCAAAAAGGTGCAAAAATGGGTTAAAAAATGGGCAAAATAAAGGGGCAAAAATGGGTAAAAACGCAAAAAATGGGCAAAAAGGTGCAAAAAATAGGTAAAAACAGGCAAAAAGGGCAAAAATGGGTAAAAACGGGCAAAAAAGGGGCAAAAATGGGTAAAAACGGGCAAAAATGGGTAGAAAACAGGCAAAAGGGGCAAAAAATGGGTAAAAGGGGGCAAAAATTGGTAAAAACAGGCAAAAAAGAGGCAAAAAGGGTAAAAACTGGCAAAAAATAGGCAAAAAGGGTAAAAACTGGCAAAAAGGGGTAAAAATGGGTAAAAACGGGCAAAAATGGGTAAAAACAGGCAAAAAATAGGCAAAAAGGGCAAAAATGGGTAAAACCAGGCAAAAAATAGGCAAAAATGGGTAAAAAAATGGGCAAAAAGGGCAAAAAATGGGTAAAAACAGGCAAAAAAGGGGCAAAAGGGGAAAAAATGGGTAAAAACGGGCAAAAAGGGGCAAAAATGGGTAAAAGCAGGCAAAAAAATGGGCAAAAATGGGTAAAAACGGGAAAAAATGGGCAAAAATGGGTAAAAACAGGCAAAAAAAGGGGCAAAATGTGGCAAAAAAGGGGGAAATTGCTTTAAAAAAGGGTAAAATCAGGCAAAAATGGTGCAAAACCAGCTTAAAAGGCAGTGAAATCGGTTAAATTGGGGCAAAAGGCCCCGAAAAAATGGGGGAATTTGGTTAAAAAGGGATAAAGTCAGTTAAAAATGGGGTGAAAGTGGTTAAATTGGGGCAAAAAAACTGTTTAAAATGGGGTGACTTTGGTTAAAAGGGGGCAAAACCAGTATAAAATGGGGTGGAATTGGTTAAATTGGGCCAAAACCAGTTTTAAATGGGGTGAATTTGGTTAAAAGGAGGCAAAATCAGTATAAAATGGGGTGAAATTGGTTAAAGTGGGGCAAAACCTGTTTAAAATGGGGTGAATTTGGTTAAACTCGGCCAAAACCTGTTAAATATGGGGTGAATTTGGTTAAAATGGGCAAAACCAGTATAAAATGGGGTGGAATTGGTTAAATTGAGGCAAAACCAGTCTAAAATGGAGTGAATTTGGTTAAATTGGGCCAAAACCTTTTTAAAATGGGTTTAATTGGGTTAAAATGGGGCAAAACCAGTATAAAAAAGGGTGGAATTGGTTAAATTGAGGCAAAACCAGTTTAAAAGGGGGTGAATTGGGCCAAAACCACGTTAAAATGGGGTAGAATTGGTTAAAATTGGGCCAAAACCCTATTTAAAATCGGGTGAAAATGGTAAAAATGGGGCAAAACCAGTTAAAAATGGGGTTGAATTCAGTTAAAAGGCCACAAAACCAGTATAAAATGGGGTGGAATTGGTTAAATTGAGCCAAAACCAGTTTAAAATGGGGTGAATTTGATTAAATTGGGCCAAAACCTGTTAAAAATGGGGTGAATTCAATTAAAATGGGGCAAAATCTGTTTAAAATGGGGTGAATTCAATTAAATTGAGGCAAAACCAGTTAAAAATGGGGTGAATTTGGTTAAATTGGGCCAAAACCAGTTTAAGATGAGGTGAATTTGGTTAAAACGGGGTAAAACCAGTTTTAAAATGGGGTGAATTGGGTAGAAGTGGGGCAAAAAAAAACATTAGAATGGGGCAAAACCAGTTAAAGGTGAGGTGAAATTGGTTAAAATGGGGTAAAACCAGTTTAAAATGGGTGAATTCAGTTAAAGTCGGGCAAAACCAGTTTAAAATGGGATTAAATTGGTTAAAATTGGGCCAAAACCAGTTGAAAATGAGGTGAAAATGGTAAAAATGGGGTTATATCGATTTAAAATGGGGTGGAATTGGTTAAAGTGAGGGAAAACCAGTTTAAAATGAAGTGGATTTGGTTAAAGTGGGGCAAAACCAGTTTAAAATGGAGTGAAGTCAGTTTAAATGGGGAAAAACCAGTTAAAAATGGGCTGAAATGAGGTAAAAATGGGACAAAACCAGTACAAACAGGGTTAAACCAGTACAAACAGGGTTAAACCAGTACAAAGAGGACAAACCAGTTAAAATAGAGGTGAAACCAGTACAAATGGGATACAACCAGCTAAAACGGGAGGGGAAACAGTGTAAACTGGGACAAAACCAGTTTAAATGGGGCGAAACCAGTATGAATGGGTTTAAACCAGTGTAAATGGCCCCAAAACCAGTTTAAATTGGGGTGAAACCAGTAGAAATGGGGTGAAACCATTAAAAATGAGGTGAAACCAGTTAAATTGGAGATAAACCACTATAAATGGGGCCAAAACCAGTTTAAAATGGGGTTAAACCAGTGCAAACTGGGACAAAACCAGTATAAATGTGGTGAAATCAGTAAAAATGGGGGCAAAACCAGTGTAAGTGTGGTAAAACCAGTATGAATGAGGCAAAACCAGTATGAATGAGGCAAACCCAATTAAAATGAGGCAAAACCAGTATAAATGGGGCCAAAACCAGTTAAAATGGGGTGAAACCAGTGCAAACTGGGACAAAACAAGTATAAATGTGGTGAAATCAGTGAAAATGGGGGCAAAACCAGTATAATTGGGTTAAAACCAAAAAAAATGAGACAAAACCAGTATGAATGAGGCAAACCCAATTAAAATGAGGCAAAACCAGTATAAATGGGGCCAAAACCAGTTAAAATGGGGTGAAATCAGTGTAAACTGGGACAAAACCAGTATAAATGTGGTGACATCACTAAAAATGGGGCAAAACCAGTATAAATGGGTTAAAACCAGTATAAATGAGCCAAAACCAGTTAAAATGGGGTGAAACCAGTTAAAATGGGGTGAAACCAGTGTAAACTGGGACAAAACCAGTATAAATGGGGCCAAAAACAGTTAAAATGGGGTGAAACCGGTATGAATGGGGTGAAACCAGTTAAAATGGGGTGAAATCCGTAAAAATGGGGCAAAACCAGTATAAATGGGTTAAAACCAGAATAAATGAGGCAAAACCAGTTAAAATTGAAAGAAATCCAGTATAAATGGGGCCAAACCCAGTTTAAAAGGGGTGGAACCAGTGTAAACTGGGACAAAACCAGTATAAATGTGGTGAAATCAGTAAAAATGGGGGCAAAACCAGTATAAGTGTGGTAAAACCAGTATGAATGAGGCAAAACCAGTATGAATGAGGCAAACCCCAGTAAAATGAGGCAAAACCAGTATAAATGGGGTGAAACCAAGGTAAACTGGGAGAAAACCAGTATAAATGTAGTGAAATCAGTAAAAATGAGGGCAAAACCAGTACAAGTGTGGTAAAACCAGTATGAATGAGACAAAACCAGTATGAATGAGGGAAACCCAATTAAAATGAGGTAAAACCAGTATAAATGGGGCCAAAACCAGTTAAAATGGGGCGAAACCAGTGTAAACCGGGACAAAACCAGTATAAATGTGGTGAAATCGGTAAAAATGGGGCAAAACCAGTATAAATGGGTTAAAACCAGTATAAATGAGCCAAAACCAGTTAAAATTAAAAGAAATCCAGTATGAATGGGGCCCAAACCAGTTTAAAAGCGGGTGGAACCAATGTAAACTGGGACAAAACCAGTATAAATGTGGAGAAATCAGTAAAAATGGGGGCAAAACCAGTATAAATGGGTTAAAACCAGTATAAATGAGCCAAAACCAGTATGAATGAGGGAAACACAATTAAAATGAGATAAAACCAGTATAAATGAGCCAAAACCAGTTAAAATGGGCTGAAACCAGTTAAAATGGTGTGAAACCAGTGTAAACTGGGCCAAAACCAGTATAAATGGGGCCAAAAACAGTTAAAATGGGGTGAAACCAGTATGAATGGAGTGAAACCAGTTAAAATGGGGTGAAATCCGTAAAAATGGGGCAAAACCAGTATAAATGGGTTAAAACCAGAATAAATGAGGCAAAACCAGTTAAAATTGAAAGAAATCCAGTATGAATGGGGCCAAAACCACTTTAAAAGGGGTTAAACCAGTGCAAACTGGGACAAAAGCAGTATAAATGTGGTGAAATCAATAAAAATGGGGGCAAAACCAGTATAAGTGTGGTAAAACCAGTATGAATGAGGCAAAACCAGTATGAATGAGGCAAACCCCATTAAAATGAGGCAAAACCAGTATAAATGGGGTGAAACCAAGGTAAACTGGGAGAAAACCAGTATAAATGTAGTGAAATCAGTAAAAATGAGGGCAAAACCAGTACAAGTGTGGTAAAACCAGTATAAATGAGACAAAACCAGTATGAATGAGGGAAAACCTGTAGAAATGGGGCCAAAACCAGTTTAAAAGTGGGTTGAAACCAGAGCAAAATGGGACAAAACCAGTATAAATATGGTGAAATCAGTAAAAATGGGGGCAAAACCAGTATAAGTGTGGTAAAACCAGTATGAATGAGGCAAAACCATTTAAAATAAGGCAAAACCAGTATAAATGGGGCCAAAACCAGTTAAAATGGGGTGAAAACGGTGTAAACTGGGACAAAACCAGTATAAGTGTGGTGAAATCAGTAAAAATTGGGCAAAACCAGTATAAATGGGGCAAAACCAGTATAAATGAGCCAAAACCAGTAAAAATGGGGCAAAACCAGTATAAATGGGTTAAAACCAGTATAAATGAGCCAAAATCAGTTAAAATGGGGTGAAACCAGTGTAAACTGGGGTGAAACCAGTATGAATGGGGCAAAACCAGTTAAAATGGGACAAAACCAGTTAAAATTGGGTGAAACCAGTTAAAATGGGGCAAAATCAGTATAAATGGGTTAAAACCAGTATAAATGAGGCAAAACCAGTTAAAATTAAAGGAAATCCAGTATGAATGGGGCCAAAACCAGTTTAAAAGGGGTGGAACCAGTGTAAACTGGGACAAAAGCAGTATAAATGGGGCCAAAACCAGTTAAAATGGGGCAAAACCAGTATAAATGGGTTAAAACCAGTATAAATGCGTTAAAACCAGTATAAATGGGTTAAAACCAGTATGAATGAGGCAAACCCAATTAAAATGAGATAAAACCAGTATAAATGGGGCCAAAACCAGTTTAAAATGGGGTGAAACCAGTGTAAACTGGGACAAAACCAGTATAAATGTGGTGAAATGAGTAAAAATGGGGCAAAACCAGTTCAAGTGTGGTAAAACCAGTATAAATGAGCCAAAACCAGTATGAATGAGACAAAACCAGTATGAATGAGGCAAAACCAGTATGAATGAGGCAAAACCAGTTAAAATTAAAACAAATCCAGTACGAATGGGGCCAAAACCAGTTTAAAACGAGGTGTAACCAGTGTAAACTGGGACAAAACCAGTATAAATGGGATCAAAACCAGTTTTAAATGGGGTGAAACCAGCTTAAACTGGGACAAAGCCAGTATAAATGTGGTGAAATCAGTAAAAATGGGGCAAAACCAGTATAAATGGGTTAAAACCAGTATAAATGAGCCAAAAACAGTAAAAATGGGGCAAAACCAGTATAAATGGGTTAAAACCAGTATAAATGGGTTAAAACCAGTATAAATGGGTTAAAACCAGCATAAATGAGCCAAAATCAGTTAAAATGGGGTGAAACCAGTATGAATGGGGTGAAACCAGTTAAAATAGGGTGAAACCAGTTAAAATGGGGTGAAATCAGTAAAAATGGGGCAAAACCAGTATAAATGGGTTAAAACCAGTATAAATGAGCCAAAACCAGTAAAAATGGGGCAAAATCAGTTAAAATGGGGTGAAACCAGTTAAAATGGGGTGAAACCAGTATGAATGAGGCAAAACCAGTTAAAATGGGGTGAAACCAGTTAAAATGGGGTGAAACCAGTGTAAACTGGGACAAAACCAGTATAAATGTGGTGAAATCAGTAAAAATGGGTTAAAACCAGTATAAATGGGTTAAAACCAGTATAAATGAGGCAAAACCAGTAAAAATGGGGCAAAACCAGTATAAATGGGTTTAAACCAGTATAAATGAGTTAAAATCAGTATAAATGAGACAAAACCAGTAAAAATGGGGCAAAGCCAGTATAAATGAGGCCAAAACCAGTTTAAATGTGGGTTGAAACCAGAGCAAAATGGGACAAAACCAGTTAAAATGGGGCGAAACCAGTTAAAATTGGGTGAAACCAGTTAAAATGGGGCGAAATCAGTATAAATGGGTTAAAACCAGTATAAATGAGGCAAAACCAGTTAAAATTAAAAGAAATCCAGTATGAATGGGGCCAAAACCAGTTTAAAAGGGGTGGAACCAGTGTAAACTGGGACAAAAGCAGTATAAATGGGGCCAAAACCAGTTAAAATGGGGCAAAACCAGTACAAATGGGTTAAAACCAGTATAAATGGGTTAAAAACAGTATAAATGAGACAAAACCAGTTTAAAAGGGGTGGAACCAATGTAAACTGGGGCAAAACCAGTATAAATGTGGTGAAATCAGTAAAAATGGGGCAAAACCAGTATAAATGGGTTAAAACCAGTATAAATGGGTTAAAACCAGTATAAATGAGCCAAAATCAGTTAAAATGGGGTGAAACCAGTATAAATGGGGCAAAACCAGTTAAAATGGGGCTAAACCAGTTAAAATGGGGCGAAACCAGTTAAAATAGGGTGAAACCAGTTAAAATGGGGCAAAACCAGTATAAATGAGTTAAAACCAGTATAAATGAGCCAAAATCAGTTAAAATGGGGTGAAACCAGTATGAATTTGGCAAAACCAGTTAAAATGGGGCGAAACCAGTATAAATGAGTTAAAACCAGTATAAATGAGCCAAAACCAGTTAAAATGGGGTGAAACCAGTGTAAACTGGGACAAAACCAGTATAAATGTGGTGAAATCAGTAAAAATGGGGCAAAACCAGTATAAATGGGTTAAAACCAGTATAAATGGGTTAAAAACAGTATAAATGAGCCAAAATCAGTTAAAATGGGGTGAAACCAGTTAAAATGGGATGAAACCAGTATGAATGGGGCAAAACGAGTTAAAATGGGGCAAAACCAGTTAAAATTGGGTGAAACCAGTTAAAATGGGGCAAAATCAGTATAAATGGGTTAAAACCAGTATAAATGAGGCAAAACCAGTTAAAATTAAAAGAAATCCAGTATGAATGGGGCCAAAACCAGTTTAAAAGGGGTGGAACCAGTGTAAACTGGGACAAAAGCAGTATAAATGGGGCCAAAACCAGTTAAAATGGGGCAAAACCAGTATAAATGGGTTAAAACCAGTATGAATGAGACAAAACCAGTATGAATGAGGCAAACCCAATTAAAATGAGATAAAACCAGTATAAATGGGGCCAAAACCAGTTAAAATGGGGTGAAACCAGTATGAATTGAGTGAAACCAGTGTAAACTGGGACAAAACCAGTATAAATGTGGTGAAATGAGTAAAAATGGGGGCAAAACCAGTACAAGTGTGGTAAAACCAGTATGAATGAGACAAAACCAGTATGAATGAGGCAAAACCAGTATGAATGAGGCAAAACCAGTATGAATGAGACAAAGCCAGTTGAAATTAAAACAAATCCAGTACGAATGGGGCCAAAACCAGTTTAAAACGAGGCGTAACCAGTGTAAACTGGGACAAAACCAGTATAAATGGGATCAAAACCAGTTTAAAATGGGATGAAACCAGCTTAAACTGGGACAAAGCCAGTATAAATGTGGTGAAATCAGTAAAAATGGGGCAAAACCAGTATCAATGAGACAAAACCAGTATGAATGAGGGAAACACAATTAAAATGAGATAAAACCAGTATAAATGTGGCTAAAACCAGTTAAAATGGGGTGAAACCAGTGTAAACTGGGACAAAACCAGTATAAATGGGTTAAAACCGGTATAAATGAGCCAAAATCAGTTAAAATGGGGTGAAACCAGTTAAAATGGGGTGAAAACAGTTAAAATGGGGTGAAAACAGTATGAATGGGGTGAAACCAGTATAAATGGGGTGAAACCAGTTAAAATGGGGCAAAACCAGTTAAAATGGGGCAAAACCAGTTAAAATTGGGTGAAACCAGTTAAAATGGGGCGAAATCAGTATAAAGGGGTTAAAACCAGTATAAATGAGGCAAAACCAGTTAAAATTAAAAGAAATCCAGTATGAATGGGGCCAAAACCAGTTTAAAAGGGGTGGAACCAGTGTAAACTGGGACAAACCCAGTATAAATAGGATCAAAACCAGTTTAAAATGGGGTGAAACCAGCTTAAACTGGGACAAAACCAGTATAAATGGGATCAAAACCAGTACAAAAGGGGGTCAAACCAGTTTAAATTCACGAAACCAGTTAAAATTTGACCTAAACCAGCGTGAATTTGGGCGAAACCACTTTGAACTGGGGCGAAACCAGTTTGAACCGGGGCGAAACCAGTTTACAACGTGACCAACCCAGTTCAAACTGGGGCAACCCCAGCGCGCGCGGGGCCCCCGCGGCTCTGAATGGGGGCGACCCCCCGCTTTTGATTGACAGCCGCGCCGCTCAATCCCGTCCCAACCCC
>JAUMJJ010001098.1:0-2500 GCA_033556795.1 Tapera naevia | reverse complement strand
GGACGCGCGGGTAGGGAAACGCGCCGGGCTCCGCGCGGCAGAGGCCGGCTGGGGGCTGACCCGCCCCACCGACGCCGGCCCGTTCGTTTCTCCCCTCCTGCCGCGGGAGCGAGCGGACGTGCTAGAGGAGGCAGCGACCCGGCGAAGCGGGTGCGGCCCGGCGACCGAGGCCCCTTCGACGGGGCGGCTCGCTCCGCAGCGGGCGGCGGCGCGGCACCGAGAGCCGACCAGACGGCGACAGGGGACGCCCCGGCTGCCGCCCACTCGCCCCGGTTTCTCTCGGCTCTGCCGCACGCCACCGCCCGGCGCTGCTCGCAGCCGGCACACCCACGGGGCGACCCGGACCGAGGCCCGCACCGGCGCAACCTCGCCTGCTCGAGGGACACCTGCAGACTGGCGGGACCACGCGGCCGTCACACAGCCCGGTTCGGTCGAGAACGCGGCACGGCCCCCCCCGCTCCACGCCACTCGGCGTGCGTGAGGGGTCGGGGACGGGGGCACGAGGGCGAACGACCTCGCAAAACGCGGCGGGAAGCGAGTTGGAAAGGAGACCGACCAGCCTGAACACCGGGCACCGCCGGGCCTCCCTTGCTACGGGGAGAGCACGGAGTAACCCGGCCCGCCGGAGGCCCTCTCCGACGCGACCCGAAAGGCCTCATCGATCAGGGGTGGAAGGGAAGGAGGGAAGCGTGCCGAGGCCCCCGCGGCCACGGCTTCCTGGGACAGCGACGGCCGCGCGCACCGAGCCGCCGCCGCCACCGCCGCCGCGGTGGGGCGGGAGGAGACGGCTCGGCGCGGGGCCCTGCGTGCGAGAGCGCCGGGCGGCGCCCTGCAGAGAGGTTCGGCGGCGGCTCGTGCACCGGCAGAGCCGGCCCGCCGCGAAGCCTCTCCCGGCTTCGGTTCCCTGGGTTGGAGCCCTGGAGCGGGAAGGCGCGGCAGGCTCAACCCCTCTCTTGCTTGCTTGCTTGCCTGCCCGCCCGCTCGCCCCCTCGGGGGGGCCCTTTCACAAGCGTTCGACTGCGACGGTTCCTGCGCGCGCAGGGACCGCGCTCTTTCCACCCGCCGCGCGGCGAGCGACCAACGTGCGGAAGGGGGGGAAACCGGAAAAAAAAAAGAAAAAGAAATCGGAACGGAAAAGAGCAAACGGAAAGACAGAGATTGCCCTCTCGTCCGCCGCATCGACTGCCCGGCGCCCCGTCATCGCGGGCTGAGTCGCGGGCTCGGCGGCTGGCCGGCCGGCCCCGCTCTTGGAGGCGAGTCGCCACTGCCTCCTATATAACGTACAAGTGAGACCGTTCGGGTGCAGTACCTCAACGTGGCAACGAGGACCGAGCGAGGGGGCGCGCGAAAGCCGCCGCCTTCTACGAAGGGGTAACTGGAGGCAGAGCAAAACAGCGACCCCTTCGACGGCTGCGAGGAAGCGAACCGGCGGAAAGGTCTACCCGTCGGGGTAGACCTGGCCGCCGGGGCGGGCGTCGGGGTAGACCTGGCCGCCGAGGCGTGCGTCCGGGTAGACCTGGCCGCCGGAAGGCGGGCGTCCGGGTAGACCTGGCCGGCGAAGCGGGCGTCGGGGTGGACCTGGCCGCCGGAAGGCGGGCGTCGGGGTAGACCTGGCCGCCGAGCCGGACGTCGGGGTAGACCTGGCCGCGGGAAGGCTGGCGACAGGGTAGACCTGGCCGCCGAGCCGGGCGTCCGGGTAGACCTGGCCGCCGAGCCGGGCGTCCGGGTAGACCAGGCGGCCCCGGGGCGCCAAGGTAGACCTGGCCGCCCTGCCAAGTCGTCACGGGAGACCTGGCTCGCCTCCCGCGCTGGCGGAGGAGCGGGCATCGGCAGCGAACGCCGGGCGGGCGCGACCTCGCCGACGACCGTTCGGGAGACTGGAGGACTGGAGGGACCGGGCGCCGCTCGCTGGGTCCAGCTCCAGGCCCCGCGCGGCGGGCACTCGCAAGCTTGTCACCACCTCGCCGTCCGCCGCGAGAGTGGAGGGACCGGGCGCCGTTTTCGGTTTACTTGCGGCTTGTGGGAGGGGCGGCCTTGGAGGCGGGGGGGGGGGGGGGTGGTGGGGGGGTGGTGGGGGGAGCAGCGGCACTCTGCGCCGAAAAAGCGGCGGTGGCGGCAGATGTAGGGAGGCTGGTGCAGAGGCGGGCGGGGAGCCCTGGCGCAGAGGTATGGCTGGGGAGGGGCCGGCTGGCCTGGCTTCTCGAGGAAGGCGTATACTCTGTTCATGGGTACTACCCGATCGTGGAATCGTACAGGGGTGCGTCATCCCTCCCTAATCCTGTGTCCGCCGTTCCTACGAGCCAACTAGGCGTCGCCTGGGAACAACGGCGAAGACGACGACGATGACGACGACGCGGCTGACTGAGAATCAGCTCGACCGCTGATCCGTTAACGGTTTGGAAATCAACGGCTGTTTCTGTGTGAATTCTGACACGGTGGGTGCTACAAGGAAACGAGTCGCTCGTCACTTACGGCAGGCGGGCGCAAAAAGAAACGGGGG
>JAUMJJ010001097.1:0-28369 GCA_033556795.1 Tapera naevia | reverse complement strand
GGGCCCGGAGGAAGAAAAACTCTAAGAAGAGGTGGGATCTTCATTCTTTGGCTTACAAGACCAATGTTTTTGATAAACTATTAGAGTATTTTAGTAGTTCAGTAACTTGTTTTCTAGGGTGGCAGTGATTGGAAAGAGGATTAGAATAATAGAGAAGTAGGTGAGGGATGCTAGTTGGCCGATGATAATGAATGGGTGTTCTACTGGTTGGCTGCCTACTCATGTTAGGATGATTAGATTGGTGACTAAAATTCAGAATAATACTTGGGATAGAGGGCGAAATGTTATTGTGCGTTGTTTAGATTTATGTAGGAGTGGGGCTAGAAATAGTACTAGGACAGATGCAGCGAGTGCAAGGACTCCTCCAAGTTTGTTTGGGATTGAGCGTAGGATAGCGTATGCAAATAGGAAGTATCATTCTGGTTTAATATGAGGGGGTGTGATGAGTGGGTTTGCGGGGGTAAAGTTTTCTGGGTCGCTTAGTAGTGTTGGTGAGAAGAGGGCTAGGGTTGTCAGGAAGAGTAGTATTGTGATGAATCCCAGGATATCTTTTAGGGAGAAGTAGGGGTGGAATGGGATTTTGTCTGAATCTGATGCTAGTCCTAGTGGGTTGTTTGAACCAGTTTCGTGGAGGAAGGTGAGGTGGATTAGTGTGAGACCTGCAATTATGAATGGAAGAATAAAATGTAGGGCAAAAAATCGGGTTAGTGTCGGGTTGTCTACTGAGAAGCCTCCTCAAGCTCATTCTACTAGGGTCTGTCCGATGTATGGGATGGCTGAGAATAGGTTAGTGATGACGGTTGCGCCTCAAAACGATATTTGTCCCCATGGGAGAACATATCCTACGAAGGCGGTTGCTATTAAGGTTAAGAGGAGGATAACTCCTGTGTTTCAGGTTTCCTTGAATAGATAGGAGCCGTAGTAGAAGCCTCGTCCGATGTGAAGGTAAATGCAGATGAAAAATGCTGATGCTCCATTTGCATGTAGGTTGCGGAGTAGTCAACCATATTGGACGTCTCGGCACATGTGGGCTACGGAGGAGAATGCTAGGGTTGTGTCTGCGGTATAGTGTATGGCTAGCATTAATCCTGTAAGGATTTGGGTTGCTAGGCAGATACCTAGAAGAGAGCCGAAATTTCATCAGGCGGAGATATTTGAGGGTGTTGGGAGGTCAATTAGGGAGTTGTTAATTATTTTTAGTAGGGGGTGATGTTTTCGTATGTTTGGGGCCATTAGGGTGTTGGTTCTGTATATTAGTAAGAGGATTAGGATTGATAGGGCAAATGAGCTTAAATAGGCTTTGATGAGGCCTGTGTGTAGGTTGGTTGAGGTTTTGGTTGTTATGACTTGTAGGGTGGCAAGTCCTTCTGGGCCTATTTTTTTGTACCAGGATAGGTCGGCTAGGTGGGAGGATAGTTTTTGTCCTGTGTTTAGGAGGTTTGTAGAGGTTAGGCGGTGGAGTAATGGGTTGAAGTAGCCTAATGTAGATGAGAAGTTTATTGCCATGTTTTGTTTGGGCTTTGATAGGGCGTGAGTTATGTTTGATAGTTCGAGGGCTAGAATGGTTCCTAGGATCGTTAGAAGTATAGCGGCAATTTTTATGTATGTAGGTATGGTTATTGGAGGGGTGCTCGTAGGTGGGAAGTAAGTTGTGATAAGTAGGCCAGCTAGGATGCTGCCTAGTGCAAGTCGAGTGATTGGGTTAATAATTGCTGGGTCGTTTTCGTTTATTGGGGTAGTTGATGGGATGCGGGGGAATCCTGTTTGTACTAAAATAGTTATTCGTAGGCTATATGTTGCGGTGAATGTTGTGGCGAGTAGTGTTAGGAGTAGTGCTCAGGTATTAAGGTGTGATGTGTTTAGGCTTTCAATGATGAGATCTTTTGAGTAGAATCCGGCTAAGAATGGAGTTCCTATTAAGGCTAGGTTTCCGATAGTTAGGCAGGAGGTGGTTGTTGGAAGTATTTTTTGAAGGCCGCCTATTTTTCGGATGTCTTGTTCACCACTGAGGTTGTGGATAATTGATCCAGAGCACAGGAAGAGTATGGCTTTGAAGAAGGCGTGGGTTGAAATGTGTAGAAAGGCTAGCTGTGGAAGGTTTAGTCCAATTGTTACTATTATTAGTCCTAGTTGGCTAGATGTTGAGAAGGCAATAATTTTTTTGATGTCGTTTTGTGTTAGAGCACAGGTAGCGGCAAATAGTGTGGATAGTGCTCCTAGACATAAGCATAGGGTTAGGGCGGTTTGGTTGTTGGAGAGTATAGGGTGTATTCGGATTAGGAGGAAGATTCCTGCTACAACTATAGTACTTGAGTGGAGTAGGGCGGAAACTGGGGTTGGGCCTTCTATGGCAGCTGGTAGTCATGGATGTAGGCCAAATTGAGCTGACTTTCCGGTTGCGGCTAGGATGAGGCCTAGTAATGGGAGTGTTGGGGTTTGGGTATGGTTGGGCATGGTTTGTTGGATATCTCATGAGTTTATGGTGCATGCGAGTCAGGCTATACTTAGGATGAGTCCGATATCTCCGATTCGGTTATATAGGATAGCTTGTAGAGCAGCTGTATTGGCTTCTGCTCGGCCTTGCCATCATCCGATTAGGAGAAATGATATAATTCCTACCCCCTCTCATCCGATGAAAAGTAAAAATAGGTTGTTGGCGATTGTTAGTGTTAATATTGCAGTTAGGAATATTAGTAAGTATGAGAAGAATTTTGTAATGTATGGTTCTGTAGCTATATATCAGGAGGCGAATTGTAGAATAGATCATGTTACAAATAGTGCAATGGGAAAAAATATTATTGAGTATTGGTCAATTTTAAGGTTTATTGGGATTTTAAAGTTTATAATGAATTTTCATTCTCAGATGGAGATAATGCTGTCTATGCCAGAGTATAGGAATAGTGTGGTGGGGATTAGGCTGGTGAGAAAGGCAGTTTTGACGGTTTTGGTAATTGAGCTGGGGGAGTTCTTGTAATTTTTTGTTAATAGGGTTAGTAGTGTGGGGATTAGGATTAATGCTAGTGTGAGAAGTATAGAGGTGTTAATAATTAGGATGGTTTCCACTACTTTTACTTGGATTTGCACCAAGATTAGTGGTTCCTAAGACCAGCGGATTACTGTTATCCTTTAAAAGTAAGGGGGCTGAGATTTTAGACTCAGATACAGGAATTAGCAGTTCCTGTTGGTTGAACCTCCCCTCGGCAGGTAAGAAGGTTTTAACTTCTATTTTTAGAATCACAGTCTAATGTTTGGTTTAAACTATACTTGCATAGGAAGGCTCCTGAGATAAGTTCTGGTTTAAGGATTAAGAGGAGTATAGGTATGATGTGTAGGGTTATTAGGAGGTGTTCACGTGTGGTAAAGTTCTGAATAGATGTGATGTTGGTTGGTAAAATTCCTCGTTGGGTAGTCAGTAGTATAAATAGGGTGTATGCTGCGGTAAGTAGTGTTGCGAGTCCAGTTAGGATGATTGTAAGTATTGATCAGTTGAATAGGGCAATTATGATGGTGAGTTCAGCTATTAAATTTGTTGTTGGTGGCAGGGCTATGTTTGATAGATTGGCTAGTAGTCATCAGGTTGCTGTTAGTGGTAGGAGTGGCTGTAGGCTGCGTGTTAATAATAAGATTCGGCTATGGGTACGTTCATAGTTTGTGTTGGCCAGACAGAATAGTATTGAGGAGGTGAGGCCGTGGGAGATTATGAGGATTATTGCGCCTGAGAAGGATCAGTTAGTTTGGATTAGGCTTGCAGCGATAACTAGGCCTATGTGGCTGACAGATGAGTAGGCGATGAGTGCTTTTAAGTCAGTTTGGCGTAGGCAGATTGAGCTGGTTATGAGTGCTCCTCATAAAGATAAAGCAAGGAATGGGTATTGTAGTGAGTTTAATGTGGGGTTTATTAGGATAGTAATCCGTATAATGCCATATCCTCCGAGCTTTAGAAGTAGTGCTGCTAGAAGCATGGAGCCTGCAATTGGGGCTTCTACATGTGCTTTTGGTAGTCATAAGTGTAGGCCGTATAGTGGGGCTTTTACTATAAATGCTATTAGTAGTGCAATTCCTGAGAGGATAGTGGTTCATGATTTTGGGAGTGAGAGGTTGGTTAAGTTTAGTATTGTTAAGTGAAGAGTCCCTGTTTGTGTGTGAAGGTGTAGGATTGTTACTAATAGTGGGAGGGAGCTAATTAGGGTATAAAATAGGAGGTAGATGCCAGCACTTAGGCGTTCGGGTTGGTTGCCCCATCGGGTAATGAGGATTAGGGTTGGAATGAGGGTTGCTTCAAATGTAATATAAAATATTATAAGTTCTGTGGTTGAGAAGGCTAGAATAATAAATGGTTGAATTATGATTAGGGTGGCTGCAAAGATTCGTTTGCGTGTTAAGGGTTCGTGGTGTAGATGGTTTTGGCTTGCTATAATTATTAGGGGAAGCAATCAGCATGATAGGGTAAGGAGGGGGGATGAGATTTGGTCAATACCTGTTCATTGGGTTAGAGTTTTGTGTGGGAAATATGTGGGGGATAGTCAGTGTAGGCTGATGGTGGCGATTATTAGGCTGTGTAGGGTGATGTTAGTTCATAGGGCTTTTTGGGTGGAGAGTAGGGCTGTTGGGAGAAGTATAATTGTTGGTAGGATAATTTTTAGCATTGTAGGAGATTTAGGTTATGGAGGTGATCTGAGCCATGAGTTCGTGTGGATGCTACTAATATTGCCAGGCCTGTACCTGCTTCGCAAGCCGAAAATGCTAATATTAGGATTGGCATTAGAGTGTGAGAGGGTGTTTGGTTTTCGACTGGTCAGACAGTTAGGGCCACGTATATGGAGAGTATCATGCTTTCTAGGCATAGTAGGGCTGAGATTAGGTGAGTGCGGTGGAAAGCGAGTCCTAGGCTGCTCAGGGTGAAGGTAGAGTAGAAACTTAAGTGTATGAGTGACATTAAGAAAGTCATAGGGCTTAGCTATGATCTGTTGAGCCGAAATCAACTGTCGTGTTTAGACTAACTTTCTTTTTTTGTTTATTCTGCTCATTCTAGGCCACCTTGTGTTCATTCATAAATAAGTCCTAGGGTGAGTAATAGGATAATAGTGGATGTTCAGGTTATGGTAGTGATAGGGGATTGGAGCTGGGTGGCTCATGGTAGGGGTAGTAGTAGTGCGATTTCTAGGTCGAATAGTAGGAATAGAATTGCTACTAGAAAGAATCGGATAGAGAAGGGGAGACGTGCGGAGCCAAGAGGGTCAAAACCACATTCGTATGGGGATAATTTTTCTGAATCTGGATTAATTTGAGTAATTCAGAAGTTTAGTGTGGTTAAAATAATGCTTAGGGTTAGGGAGAGGGTGAATATAAATGTGATTATGTTAATTGCTCTTCTCTGGGGTTGAACCAGATTCTATAGATTGGAAGTCAATTATAATAATTATACTAGAAGAGCAGGATCCTCATCAGTAGATTGTTATGTAGAGGAATAATCAGATGACGTCTACGAAGTGTCAGTATCAGGCAGCGGCTTCAAATCCGAAGTGGTGATTTGGTGTAAAGTGGAATATGATTAGTCGTAGTAGGCAGATAGTGAGGAAAGATGATCCGATGAGTACGTGGAGGCCGTGAAATCCGGTGGCGACAAAAAAGGTTGAACCGTAAACTCCGTCGGCGATTGAGAATGGTGCTTCATAATATTCTATTCCTTGGAGGGCTGTGAAGTAGAACCCTAGGAGGATTGTTAGGGTTAATGCATGGATTGCTTGTTTTCGGTTGCCTTCTGTAATGCTATGGTGTGCTCATGTTACGGTTACTCCTGAAGCCAGTAGAATGGCTGTATTTAGTAAGGGCACTTCTATGGGGTTTAGTGGTTTGATTCCTGCTGGGGGTCATTGGCCGCCTAGTTCTGGCGTTGGTACTAAGCTAGAGTGGAAAAAGGCTCAGAAGAATCCAAGAAAGAAGAATGCTTCGGATGTAATGAATAGGATTATTCCGTATCGTAGTCCTTTTTGGACCGGGAGAGTGTGATGTCCTTGGAAGGTACTCTCACGAATAATATCTCGTCATCATTGGATTATAACAAGAATTATGGAGAATAATCCTAGGCTGAGAAGTTGTATGGAGTTTTGGTGAAATCATATGACAAGGCCTGATGTTGTTAGTAGAGCAGCTGCTGCTCCGGAGATGGGCCATGGGCTAGGGTCTACTATGTGATATGAGTGTGCTTGGTGGGCCATTAGATGTTTTCTTGTAAGTATAAGGTTAGTAGGAGGACAAAGACGTAAGCTTGAATTATGGCTACTGCAATTTCTAGGATTGTTAGGAGGAGTAGGATGGTAGTAGTCAGTATAGATACTGCTGGAAGAATGGGGAGAAGGACTACAGCTGCTGTTGAGATGAGTTGAATGAGTAAATGGCCGGCGGTGAGGTTTGCTGTGAGTCGGACTCCTAAGGCTAGGGGGCGAATAAGGAGACTGATGGTTTCGATTATAATTAGGGCGGGGATTAGGGGGGTGGGTGTTCCTTCTGGGAGAAGGTGGCCTAAGGAGATTGAGGGTTGGTTTCGTAGGCCTGTGAGTAGGGTAGCTAGTCATAAAGGAAGGGCGAGGGCTATGTTTATTGATAGTTGGGTGGTGGGGGTGAATGTATATGGGAGTAGGCCTAGTAGGTTAATTGTAAGTAGTAATAGTATAAGGGAGGTTAAAATTAGGGCTCATTTGTGTCCTTTTTTGTCTAGGGGAATTATTAGTTGTTTTGTGATTAAGTGGATAACTCAGGATTGGAGGGTAGAGAGTCGGTTTGTAATTCATCGGTTACCTTGGGCTGGGATAAGTAGCACAGGGAATAATATTGAGATAAGGATTAGTGGGATTCCTAGGAGGGATGGGCTTATAAATTGGTCGAAGAAGCTTAAAGTCATGGTCAGGCTCATGAGGTGGTTTTATTAAGTATGGTTGGTTTGTTGATTGGGGGGTTAGTTTGGGTGAAGGATAAAAGTTTTGGTTGAATAGTTAGTGTGAAAGTAAGTCATGTTAATAATATAATGGATAATCATGGGTTTGGATTTAGTTGTGGCATGTCATTAAGGAGGGGTATGTGTTCCTCTGTCTCTAGCTTAAAAGGCTAGTGCTGTTTGCATAGCTTCTTAATGATTAGGATGAAAGGAGTGAGGATCAGTTTTCGAAGTGGGTGAGTGGAGTGGATTCTACTACGATGGGTATGTAGCTGTGGTTTGCGCCACAAATTTCGGAGCATTGGCCGTAGAAGATTCCGGGCCGGGTAGTGATAAATGATGTTTGGTTTAGTCGTCCTGGGATTGCGTCTGTTTTAACTCCTAGGGTGGGAACTGCTCAGGAGTGTAGGACATCCCCTGCGGTGATGATGACACGCACGTGGGATTCTGTTGGAATTACAACTCGATGGTCTACTTCTAGTAGTCGGAAGTGTCCTGGTAAAAGGTCTGTTGTGGGGATTATGTATGAGTCGAATGTTAGGTCTTTAAAGTCTGTGTATTCGTAGGATCAATATCATTGGTGGCCAATGGCTTTTAGGGTTAAGTCTGGTTCATCCACTTCGTCTATTATATATAAAATTTGTAAAGATGGTAGGGCTAGTAGGATAAGGACGATTGCTGGTAGGATTGTCCAGATGAGTTCAATTTCTTGTGCATCTACAGTGTTTGAGGAAAGTTTTTCTAATAGTATAAGTGTTAATAAGTAGAGGACGAGAGTGCAGATTGCTAGGGCTACTATTAGGGCATGGTCGTGGAATTCGACAAGTTCTTCTATGATTGGGGAGGAGGCGTCTTGAAATCCGAATTGAGATGGGTTAGCCATTTGAGATATGTAGAGGTTTCATCTACAATTTAGTCTTGACGAGGCTATGTAATAGTTTTACTAATATCTCATAAGAAAGAAGCATGAGTGGTTTGATGCGGTTGGCTTGAAACCAGCATATGAGGGTTCGATTCCTTCCTTTCTTGTACTTGGACAAAGGCTGGTTCTTCAAAGGTATGGTGTGGTGGAGGGCAGCCGTGGATTCATTCAATATTAGTGGTAGGGAGTTCTGGTTGGATTACTTTTCGTTTTGATGCGAAGGCTTCTCAGATGATAAATATTAGCATAATTACAGCTGTTAATGAGATGAGAGAGCCAATAGATGACATGGTGTTTCATAGGGTATATGCGTCTGGATAGTCGGAGTAACGGCGTGGCATGCCTGCTAGGCCTAGGAAGTGTTGTGTGAAGAATGTTAGGTTAACGCCAGTGAATATTACTCCGAAGTGTGCTTTAGCTCATGTAGGGTGGAGGGTATATCCGGTGAATAATGGAAATCAGTGGGTGAAACCTGCTAGGATAGCAAATACTGCTCCTATTGATAATACATAGTGGAAATGGGCAACTACGTAGTAAGTGTCGTGTAGAGCAATGTCTAGGGATGAGTTTGCTAGGATGATTCCAGTTAGGCCTCCAATGGTGAATAAGAAAATGAAGCCTATGGCTCATAGCATGGGGGGGTCTCATTTGATGGTGCCGCCGTGCAGTGTAGCTAGTCAGCTGAATACTTTAATACCGGTTGGGATTGCGATGATTATAGTGGCTGATGTAAAGTATGCTCGGGTATCTACATCTATTCCTACTGTAAATATGTGATGCGCTCATACAATAAAACCTAGGAATCCGATTGATAATATGGCCCAAACTATTCCTATGTAGCCGAAGGGTTCTTTTTTGCCTGCATAGTATGCTACTACGTGTGAGATAATTCCGAAGCCGGGTAGGATCAGGATGTAGACTTCTGGGTGTCCAAAGAATCAAAACAGGTGTTGGTATAGAACTGGGTCTCCTCCGCCAGCGGGGTCGAAGAATGTAGTGTTTAGGTTTCGATCTGTTAATAGTATTGTGATTCCAGCAGCAAGTACGGGAAGTGATAGGAGTAGGAGAACGGCAGTAATGAGTACAGATCATACGAATAATGGGGTTTGGTATTGTGAGAGGGCTGGAGGTTTTATGTTGATGGCGGTTGTGATGAAATTGATAGCTCCTAGAATTGATGACACTCCTGCTAAGTGTAGGGAGAAGATGGCCAGATCTACGGATGCACCAGCGTGGGCAAGGTTTCCGGCTAAGGGGGGGTATACTGTTCATCCTGTTCCTGCTCCTGCTTCTACTGTGGATGAGGCAAGTAAAAGTAGGAAGGATGGTGGTAGGAGTCAAAAGCTTATATTGTTTATGCGGGGGAATGCTATGTCGGGTGCGCCAATTATGAGGGGTACTAGTCAGTTTCCAAAGCCTCCGATTATAATTGGCATAACTATAAAGAAGATTATTACAAAGGCATGTGCGGTGACAATTACATTGTAAATTTGATCGTCACCTAGTAAGGTTCCGGGCTGTCCTAGTTCTGCACGGATAAGCAGGCTTAGGGCGGTTCCGATTATACCTGCTCAGGCACCGAAGATTAGGTATAGGGTGCCGATATCTTTGTGGTTGGTTGAGAATAATCATCGGGTAGTGGTGGTCACAGGTAAGATGGCTGAGTGTTGAGGCGTTAGGCTGTAGACCTTTTTACAGAGGTTCAATTCCTCTTCTTATCGGCTCTGTAGTGAAGTTCATGTTGAGTTGCAAGCTCATCGATGTACGTTGTAGACGTGCCGGAGTCTTAGGGTGTAGACAGAGGCCTGTTGGTTTAGGCGTCTAGCTGTTAACTAGGATGTTGTGGGATCGAAGCCCGCCTGTCTAGTATAAGGCCCTAACTTAATTAGAGTATCTGAGTTGCATTCAGAAGGTGTAGGTTAATATCCTGCGGGTCTTATCAGAAACTAAGAGGTTTTAGCTCTTGTTTAAGGCTTTGAAGGCCTTCGGTTTGTAGTTTATCCTAAGTTTCTAGTTAATGGTTAAAATTATTGGGGATAGAGGTAGGAGTGTGAGGGATAGGGAGGTGGTGATAGCAATTAGGATATTAGATGTCTTATTGGTGTGTCATTGTTTTATATGATTGGCAGAGTTTGGTGGGAGTGTGATTGTTGAGTAATATGTGAGGCGCAGATAGAAGAATAAGCTTAATAAGGAGAGGAGGGCGATGATTGTTGCTGTTGTTGTTATTTCTTGTTTTGTAAGATTATGGATGATAAATCATTTTGGTAGGAATCCTGTTAATGGGGGAAGTCCTGCAAGGGATAGTATGGTTAATATTATGGTAGCTATCAGGATTGGGGCTTTTGTTCAAGAAATTATTATTGTGGATAGTTTTATGGACTTAGTTGTATTAAGGATAAGGAAAATAGGGATGGTTAGTAAGGAATATACATAGAAGTTGATTATGGTGAGTTTAGGGCTGTAGATTAGAATAATGGTTATTCAGCCTAGGTGGGAAATAGATGAGAAAGCTAGGATTTTTCGGGTTTGTGTTTGGTTTAGGCCTATTCAGCCCCCTAAGGCTGCAGAGGCAATGGCTATGAAGGTTAGTAGTGTTGGGTGGAGGGATGGGGATACTATAAATAAAATAGTGAGTGGTGGCAGTTTTATGATTGTAGATAATAAAAGTGCTGTGGTTATAGATGATCCTTGGATGACTTCTGGAAATCAAAAGTGAAATGGTACTAGTCCAAGTTTTATTGCGATTGCAGTTGTAAGTAGAATGCAGGCTGTTGGGTGGTTTAGTTGAGTGAGGTCTCACTGGCCGTTTGAGTAGGCATTGATAATGCTTGTAAATAGGATTAGTGCTGATGCAGTAGCTTGGACTAGGAAGTACTTAATTGTAGCTTCAATTGCGCGTGGGTGATGGGATTTGGCGATTAATGGGATAATTGCTAGGGTATTGATTTCTAGGCCTGTTCAGGCCATAATTCAGTGGTTGCTTGAGATTGTAATGGCTGTGCCTAGTATAAGACTTAGTGTGAAGATTAGTTTTGCATATGGGCTCATTAGTAGGGGAGGGAGTTAAACCATCATTTTCGGGGTATGGGCCCGATAGCTTTGTTAGCTGACTCTACTAGGAAATAATATAGAGGAAGTATGAAGAGCTTTGATCTCTTTTGTGTAGGTTCGAGTCCTACTTTTCTAAGGTGTTCAGATAGGAAATGAGAGGGTTAGTGTACCTCTATATTCACTTTATCATAGTGATCCTTTTGTTCAGGCACATTTCCTTGGGCATGTCTTGAGTATGGGGGTAATCCTGCATAACAGATTGGTATGCTGGTGTGTCATAAGCATAGGGCTAGTGTTAGTGGTAAGAAATTTTTTCATAGGAGGTGTATGAGCTGGTCGTAGCGGAATCGAGGATATGAGGCGCGAACTCATAGAAAACCAGAGGACAGTAGTAGGATTTTTGTAGCTATAATAATAGGGAATAGCTCTAGGGGTGGGTTTAGTGAACTTGGGTTGAGGAATAGAATGGTGGTTAGTGTGTTTATTAGTATAATGTTTGCGTATTCGGCTAGGAAGAAAAGAGCGAAAGGACCTGCAGCGTATTCGACATTAAATCCGGAGACTAGTTCTGACTCTCCTTCTGTGAGGTCGAATGGGGCACGGTTTGTTTCGGCTAGGGTTGAAATATACCATATCATTGCAAGGGGTCAGGAAGAGAAGATAAGGTAAAGTGGTTCTTGGGTGGTAATGAGGGTATTTAGGGAGTAGTTTCCGCTTAATATAATTACGGAGAGCAGGATGATAGCTAGTGTAACTTCATATGAAATTGTTTGTGCTACTGCACGTAGGGCTCCGATTAGGGCATATTTTGAGTTGGAGGCTCATCCAGATCATAGGATTGAGTATACGGCTAGGCTTGATATGGCTAACAGGAATAGTAGTCCTAGGTTCAAGTCGGCTAGGGAAAATGGAAGTGGGAGGGGGATTCAGATTGTGATTGCCAATAGTAGTGCTAGTATTGGGGTTACGATAAATAAGAATGGAGATGAAGTAGATGGTCGGATTGGTTCTTTAATAAATAGTTTTACACCATCTGCTACAGGTTGTAGTAAACCAAATGGGCCTACAACGTTTGGGCCTTTTCGGGATTGTATGTAGCTTAGGATTTTTCGTTCTACTAGGGTTAGGAAGGCTACAGCAAGTAAAATTGGGATAGCATAGGACAGTGATATAAAGAGGAGGGTAAGGGTAGAGGGTTTTGACATAGTTGATGAAAGCTAGGGAGAGGACTTGAACCTCTGGGTAAAGGGCTTAAGCCTTTTGCATTTACCAAGCTCTGCCACGCTAGCGGCCCTTTTCTAGGGCATTGGTTATATGTTAATATCCATTATAGTAGTTTAGTTGAGTTCACTACTTGAGGGAGGGCGTGTTGGGTAATATTGGCCCTGCTTTCCCGGTCCTTTCGTACTAGGGAAGGGCCTAGTCATAGATAGAAACCGACCTGGATTGCTCCGGTCTGAACTCAGATCACGTAGGACTGTTAATCGTTGAACAAACGAACCCTTAATAGCGGCTGCACCATTAGGATGTCCTGATCCAACATCGAGGTCGTAAACCTCCTTGTCGATATGGGCTCTTGAAGGAGATTGCGCTGTTATCCCTGGGGTAGCTTGGTTCATTACTCAGTTGTACTGGGTCTGATTACTATTAGCACATTGAGATGTCACTCTTAGTTAAGAGTTGTGGTCTTATTTTTGGAGGATTTGTTTTTCTCCAAGGTCGCCCCAACCAAAAAATATGAGCCATTGTCTAGTAAGTTGTAGGCCTAGTAGGCTTGGTTAGTGTTGGTGATGGCCATTGATTTTTAAGTTCCACAGGGTCTTCTCGTCTTATGGGTTCATTCCTGCTTTTGCACAGGAAGATCAATTTCACTGATTATCTACAGGAGACAGTTAAGACCTCGTTTAGCCATTCATACAAGTCCCGATTTATGAGACAATTGATTGCGCTACCTTCGCACGGTTAGGATACCGCGGCCGTTAAACGTTCTGTCACTGGGCAGGCATCACCTTTAATACTTGGTTGGCTAAAGGCTATGTTTTTGGTAAACAGTCGGGTCTTGGGTTTGCCGAGTTCCTTTTGTAGATTTTAATCTTTCTAATATGCGCACCTGGGTTGGGTTAACAGTATGTTTAATATTTTGTCTTGTTAGAATTGAGGTATTAATTATGGTCTGTTAATAATTAAATGATGTAAGCTTGCGCTAGGGAGGGAAATGTTCCAAGTTACTTATTTTAGCATAAGTTCTTCTATAGGGATAGGTTAGCCTGTTAGTGGTAAGGGAGTCATGTTGTTTTAGTATTTTTAAGAGGCGAGCTTTGACGCATTCTTTAATGATGGCTGCTTAAAGGCCTACAGTAAGGATGTGGGTGTGGTGTTTATCCGCTAGGGGAGATTGTTTTCTTTTTTAAAGGGGCTGTACCCCTTTAAATTACTCTTGACCTTCTACATGGGGGTTTGGTTAGGTTTCCTTAGAGGGAGGTCTAGAGAGAACTTAAATTCGTTTCACAGGCAACCAGCTATCACCCAGCTCGGTTGGCTTTTCACCTCTACTAACGAGTCATCCCACTCTTTTGCGACAGAGACGGGTTCGCTCATGTATAGCTGCTCGTGAGTAGCTCGCTTGGGTTTCGGGGGGGGCAAGCTTAAATCCGTTTTGCTTGGTGGTTCTGGCTAAATCATGATGCAAAAGGTACAAGATTTTGTCTTTGCTATTATATGCTTAGGTTTTCATTATTATTTCATCTTTCCCTTGCGGTACAGGGGCTCTATCGCTCCGGATGATGTCCTTTTCTATCGCCTATACTAGGTTTATTGAATGTTTTAGTTAAGTGATGAAGTTAGTTTTTTGGTTAATTAGATATGAAGGGTTGGGCTAGAGTTTGGCTTCAAGGCGATCTGGGTGATGGCAGATATCTTTCAGGTGTAAGCTGAATGCTTTGGTGTTGTAGCTACGCCTTGGTATGCTAAGTACACCTTCCGGTACACTTACCTTGTTACGACTTACCTCATCTTTACCTAGTAATGTAGTATTAATTTATTAAGGGAATGTGGTTGTGACGAGGGTGACGGGCGGTATGTACGTGTCCCAGGGCCAATTTAAATGGGGCTCTCATTGTCCCTATTTACTGCTAAATCCGCCTTCCGGGAATGGTTTCACACTCCCTTCCGTGTTTCCTAGTGTTAGGAAATGTAGCCCATTGCTCCCGACTCATAAGCTATACCTTGACCTGTCTTGTTAGCGAAGTATGGTTATTGTGCCCACTGTTGTTCTTTCAAAAAGGTGAGCTGGCGACGGCGGTATGTAGGCTGGCTTAGGGCTAGAGTCGGTTGGGTAAATCGTGGGTTATCGATTATAGAACAGGCTCCTCTAGGTGGGTTTGGGACACCGCCAAGTCCTTAGAGTTTTAAGCGTTTGTGCTCGTAATTCTCAGGCGGATATCTTTGTATATGGGAAGATATCAAGATTTAGGGCCAGGCATAGTGGGGTATCTAATCCCAGTTTGGGTCCTGGCTTTCGTGGATCTAGTTTGTCTAAGGATTTAAGATCTCTTTTAGGGCGGCTTTAGTTGTAATCTGAGCTTATGACAGCTTGGTTACATTTTGATCTTAAATGTCAAGATACTGCATGTACCACTCTTTACGCCGTATTACCGTTAATTTGAGTCTCTTGTATGACCGCGGTGGCTGGCACAAGATTTACCAACTCTGGTTGCTATAACTAAGTCAAGCTTACACTTATTGCTTAATGTTAATTACTGCTGAATGCCCGTGGGGGTGTGGCTAAGCAAGGCGTCTTGGGCTACTTTGATATGGGGTGTGCCTGATACCTGCTCCTTTTATCTTGACAAGAAGGCTAAGGGCATTTACACTGGAATGCGGATACTTGCATGTATATATCTAGCAAGAACTAACGGTAAGGTTAGGACTAAGTCTTTTGTCCTCGGGGAGGTAGGGCTAACCATCTTAGCATCTTCAGTGCTATGCTTTTATTTAAGCTACGAGGACGTGAAAGGGGCTTGTGTTGTTTGTTGTTTGTTGTTTGTTGTTTGTTGTTTGTTGTTTGTTGTTTGTTGTTTGTTGTTTGTTGTTTGTTGTTTGTTGTTTGTTGTTTGTTGTTTGTTGTTTGTTTTGTTGTAGGTGGGTTTTTTAATATTTGGTAAAAATATATATAATAAATATGTAAATAATAAGTGATGTGGTGTACAAAGTGGTGGAATTATTTTAATGTAACTCCAGCGGCGGTGGAGTGTAAAAAGTGAAAAAATGTGTATAAGATAAGTAATAAAAGATGATGTTTACAATATAATGATGATGTATGGTTTGTTTGTAGGGTGTTCTTGTAGTTGAAGTTTACAACGATGGTTTTTCAGGCCATAGATCTTGGAGAGAGGCCAAGCAGGAATTATTATGACTTATTTTGTTTTTTTCTTGGGTGTAGGTTTTGTGTTGGGTGGGTTGGCGGTTGCGTCTAATCCTTCGCCATATTATGGGGTGGTTGGTTTGGTGTTGGCATCTGTGATAGGATGTGGGTGGTTGTTGAGTTTGGGAGTTTCGTTTGTGTCTTTAGTGCTTTTTATGGTGTATTTAGGGGGAATGTTAGTGGTGTTTGTATACTCTGTTTCTTTGGCAGCGGAGCCGTTTCCAGAGGCTTGGGGGGATTGGGGAGTAGTGGGGTATGGGGTTGGGTTATTTTTGGTTGTTGTTGTTGGTGTGGTTGTAGGAGGTGTGGTTGAGTGTTGAAAGGTTGGGTTAGTTACTGTTGATAATGGAGGTATGTTTTTGGTGCGGTTGGATTTTAGTGGTGTGGCAATGTTTTATTCTTTGGGGTTTGGGATGTTCTTGGTGGCGGGGTGAGGTTTGTTGTTGACGTTGTTCGTAGTTTTGGAGGTTGTGCGGGGGTTGTCGCGTGGGGCTATTCGGGCAGTTTAGTGGGGTTATCAGAAAATAGTTTAATTTAGAATACCAGCTTTGGGAGTTGGTGATAAAGGTTTAATTCCTTTTTTTCTGAGGTATGTTTTGATGTATTATGTTTGTGATGGTGACAAATGTAAGTGTTTGTTTATTTAATGAATTTTTACTGGATTGTTTGATGATGTTTTGTGATGTATGATGTAAAAAAATTTTTGTTAAGTAACGAATTTGTTTATTAATGTAGTTTGTCTAGAGTGGGAAAATGTGAAATGTGATGATAAAAATTGTGATGGGTGGAAAATTATGGTTTAGTCGGAAATTCCTAGTGTTGTTAAAATCGCCCGGGGGGGCGAAAATCGAAAAATCATATACCCTATGCATGCATTATCCTGCCACACGGGAGTTAAGCTAGTCGGATCAAGTATGTGAGGGCTATCTAAAGTGCATCAGTGTTGAGATGATTCCCCGGATACGTCGACCGTCTCATTGAGTGATTCTCTGAAAGTGATAAAAAGGCCCGTGGACCATTGTAGCCCAGGTAAATAGATTGTAAGCTCCTGCTCTAACTACCATGGGCAACCTGTGAAGGCTCCCGAAGGGAAGAGAGGGAACCAGTAGACAAAAGGCAGAAAGATGTCGGGATTACGAGGCAAAGTGCCCCTGACAGAGCTCGGTTGCATCTGTGAAAACCAATATATATCCAACTACCAATTGATGACCCTGAAATAGGAACCCGAGGCGCAAAAGAGCAAGTAGTGTCAGTGGTGTATGGTGGAAAGAATGGGCTTGAAGCTAGTATGAGGAGGTACTTCGTGCAAGGCGTTGCGGATTTCTCGTGCTGTGAACGATCAATAAATCCATCGGGTACTTTAGAAAGCTGTACCGGAACAAAGTTTCGTCGGAATAGTCCTGCTACCATTAAGGTCATTCCCTCCGGGAGGCCTCGTGTCCAGGGAAAGTCCGTTAATGTATAGAATGGCATGTCATGGTTTTAGTACGGGCAGAGTGTAAATTCCGTTAATAAGTTACACGCGGATAGCGCTTGAAAGTAGGATGTGAAAAATGCGATTTGTGTCCAGGTGTATATTAATGTATTTAGGACATGGATATAATGTATAATGTGGTACGAGAATAGTATGCTAGAGTACATAGATCCCGGCAAAAAATCCTCCGGGGGGGGAGGGGGGGGGCCCGGAGGAAGAAAAACTCTAAGAAGAGGTGGGATCTTCATTCTTTGGCTTACAAGACCAATGTTTTTGATAAACTATTAGAGTATTTTAGTAGTTCAGTAACTTGTTTTCTAGGGTGGCAGTGATTGGAAAGAGGATTAGAATAATAGAGAAGTAGGTGAGGGATGCTAGTTGGCCGATGATAATGAATGGGTGTTCTACTGGTTGGCTGCCTACTCATGTTAGGATGATTAGATTGGTGACTAAAATTCAGAATAATACTTGGGATAGAGGGCGAAATGTTATTGTGCGTTGTTTAGATTTATGTAGGAGTGGGGCTAGAAATAGTACTAGGACAGATGCAGCGAGTGCAAGGACTCCTCCAAGTTTGTTTGGGATTGAGCGTAGGATAGCGTATGCAAATAGGAAGTATCATTCTGGTTTAATATGAGGGGGTGTGATGAGTGGGTTTGCGGGGGTAAAGTTTTCTGGGTCGCTTAGTAGTGTTGGTGAGAAGAGGGCTAGGGTTGTCAGGAAGAGTAGTATTGTGATGAATCCCAGGATATCTTTTAGGGAGAAGTAGGGGTGGAATGGGATTTTGTCTGAATCTGATGCTAGTCCTAGTGGGTTGTTTGAACCAGTTTCGTGGAGGAAGGTGAGGTGGATTAGTGTGAGACCTGCAATTATGAATGGAAGAATAAAATGTAGGGCAAAAAATCGGGTTAGTGTCGGGTTGTCTACTGAGAAGCCTCCTCAAGCTCATTCTACTAGGGTCTGTCCGATGTATGGGATGGCTGAGAATAGGTTAGTGATGACGGTTGCGCCTCAAAACGATATTTGTCCCCATGGAGAGAACATATCCTACGAAGGCGGTTGCTATTAAGGTTAAGAGGAGGATAACTCCTGTGTTTCAGGTTTCCTTGAATAGATAGGAGCCGTAGTAGAAGCCTCGTCCGATGTGAAGGTAAATGCAGATGAAAAATGCTGATGCTCCATTTGCATGTAGGTTGCGGAGTAGTCAACCATATTGGACGTCTCGGCACATGTGGGCTACGGAGGAGAATGCTAGGGTTGTGTCTGCGGTATAGTGTATGGCTAGCATTAATCCTGTAAGGATTTGGGTTGCTAGGCAGATACCTAGAAGAGAGCCGAAATTTCATCAGGCGGAGATATTTGAGGGTGTTGGGAGGTCAATTAGGGAGTTGTTAATTATTTTTAGTAGGGGGTGATGTTTTCGTATGTTTGGGGCCATTAGGGTGTTGGTTCTGTATATTAGTAAGAGGATTAGGATTGATAGGGCAAATGAGCTTAAATAGGCTTTGATGAGGCCTGTGTGTAGGTTGGTTGAGGTTTTGGTTGTTATGACTTGTAGGGTGGCAAGTCCTTCTGGGCCTATTTTTTTGTACCAGGATAGGTCGGCTAGGTGGGAGGATAGTTTTTGTCCTGTGTTTAGGAGGTTTGTAGAGGTTAGGCGGTGGAGTAATGGGTTGAAGTAGCCTAATGTAGATGAGAAGTTTATTGCCATGTTTTGTTTGGGCTTTGATAGGGCGTGAGTTATGTTTGATAGTTCGAGGGCTAGAATGGTTCCTAGGATCGTTAGAAGTATAGCGGCAATTTTTATGTATGTAGGTATGGTTATTGGAGGGGTGCTCGTAGGTGGGAAGTAAGTTGTGATAAGTAGGCCAGCTAGGATGCTGCCTAGTGCAAGTCGAGTGATTGGGTTAATAATTGCTGGGTCGTTTTCGTTTATTGGGGTAGTTGATGGGATGCGGGGGAATCCTGTTTGTACTAAAATAGTTATTCGTAGGCTATATGTTGCGGTGAATGTTGTGGCGAGTAGTGTTAGGAGTAGTGCTCAGGTATTAAGGTGTGATGTGTTTAGGCTTTCAATGATGAGATCTTTTGAGTAGAATCCGGCTAAGAATGGAGTTCCTATTAAGGCTAGGTTTCCGATAGTTAGGCAGGAGGTGGTTGTTGGAAGTATTTTTTGAAGGCCGCCTATTTTTCGGATGTCTTGTTCACCACTGAGGTTGTGGATAATTGATCCAGAGCACAGGAAGAGTATGGCTTTGAAGAAGGCGTGGGTTGAAATGTGTAGAAAGGCTAGCTGTGGAAGGTTTAGTCCAATTGTTACTATTATTAGTCCTAGTTGGCTAGATGTTGAGAAGGCAATAATTTTTTTGATGTCGTTTTGTGTTAGAGCACAGGTAGCGGCAAATAGTGTGGATAGTGCTCCTAGACATAAGCATAGGGTTAGGGCGGTTTGGTTGTTGGAGAGTATAGGGTGTATTCGGATTAGGAGGAAGATTCCTGCTACAACTATAGTACTTGAGTGGAGTAGGGCGGAAACTGGGGTTGGGCCTTCTATGGCAGCTGGTAGTCATGGATGTAGGCCAAATTGAGCTGACTTTCCGGTTGCGGCTAGGATGAGGCCTAGTAATGGGAGTGTTGGGGTTTGGGTATGGTTGGGCATGGTTTGTTGGATATCTCATGAGTTTATGGTGCATGCGAGTCAGGCTATACTTAGGATGAGTCCGATATCTCCGATTCGGTTATATAGGATAGCTTGTAGAGCAGCTGTATTGGCTTCTGCTCGGCCTTGCCATCATCCGATTAGGAGAAATGATATAATTCCTACCCCCTCTCATCCGATGAAAAGTAAAAATAGGTTGTTGGCGATTGTTAGTGTTAATATTGCAGTTAGGAATATTAGTAAGTATGAGAAGAATTTTGTAATGTATGGTTCTGTAGCTATATATCAGGAGGCGAATTGTAGAATAGATCATGTTACAAATAGTGCAATGGGAAAAAATATTATTGAGTATTGGTCAATTTTAAGGTTTATTGGGATTTTAAAGTTTATAATGAATTTTCATTCTCAGATGGAGATAATGCTGTCTATGCCAGAGTATAGGAATAGTGTGGTGGGGATTAGGCTGGTGAGAAAGGCAGTTTTGACGGTTTTGGTAATTGAGCTGGGGGAGTTCTTGTAATTTTTTGTTAATAGGGTTAGTAGTGTGGGGATTAGGATTAATGCTAGTGTGAGAAGTATAGAGGTGTTAATAATTAGGATGGTTTCCACTACTTTTACTTGGATTTGCACCAAGATTAGTGGTTCCTAAGACCAGCGGATTACTGTTATCCTTTAAAAGTAAGGGGGCTGAGATTTTAGACTCAGATACAGGAATTAGCAGTTCCTGTTGGTTGAACCTCCCCTCGGCAGGTAAGAAGGTTTTAACTTCTATTTTTAGAATCACAGTCTAATGTTTGGTTTAAACTATACTTGCATAGGAAGGCTCCTGAGATAAGTTCTGGTTTAAGGATTAAGAGGAGTATAGGTATGATGTGTAGGGTTATTAGGAGGTGTTCACGTGTGGTAAAGTTCTGAATAGATGTGATGTTGGTTGGTAAAATTCCTCGTTGGGTAGTCAGTAGTATAAATAGGGTGTATGCTGCGGTAAGTAGTGTTGCGAGTCCAGTTAGGATGATTGTAAGTATTGATCAGTTGAATAGGGCAATTATGATGGTGAGTTCAGCTATTAAATTTGTTGTTGGTGGCAGGGCTATGTTTGATAGATTGGCTAGTAGTCATCAGGTTGCTGTTAGTGGTAGGAGTGGCTGTAGGCTGCGTGTTAATAATAAGATTCGGCTATGGGTACGTTCATAGTTTGTGTTGGCCAGACAGAATAGTATTGAGGAGGTGAGGCCGTGGGAGATTATGAGGATTATTGCGCCTGAGAAGGATCAGTTAGTTTGGATTAGGCTTGCAGCGATAACTAGGCCTATGTGGCTGACAGATGAGTAGGCGATGAGTGCTTTTAAGTCAGTTTGGCGTAGGCAGATTGAGCTGGTTATGAGTGCTCCTCATAAAGATAAAGCAAGGAATGGGTATTGTAGTGAGTTTAATGTGGGGTTTATTAGGATAGTAATCCGTATAATGCCATATCCTCCGAGCTTTAGAAGTAGTGCTGCTAGAAGCATGGAGCCTGCAATTGGGGCTTCTACATGTGCTTTTGGTAGTCATAAGTGTAGGCCGTATAGTGGGGCTTTTACTATAAATGCTATTAGTAGTGCAATTCCTGAGAGGATAGTGGTTCATGATTTTGGGAGTGAGAGGTTGGTTAAGTTTAGTATTGTTAAGTGAAGAGTCCCTGTTTGTGTGTGAAGGTGTAGGATTGTTACTAATAGTGGGAGGGAGCTAATTAGGGTATAAAATAGGAGGTAGATGCCAGCACTTAGGCGTTCGGGTTGGTTGCCCCATCGGGTAATGAGGATTAGGGTTGGAATGAGGGTTGCTTCAAATGTAATATAAAATATTATAAGTTCTGTGGTTGAGAAGGCTAGAATAATAAATGGTTGAATTATGATTAGGGTGGCTGCAAAGATTCGTTTGCGTGTTAAGGGTTCGTGGTGTAGATGGTTTTGGCTTGCTATAATTATTAGGGGAAGCAATCAGCATGATAGGGTAAGGAGGGGGGGATGAGATTTGGTCAATACCTGTTCATTGGGTTAGAGTTTTGTGTGGGAAATATGTGGGGGATAGTCAGTGTAGGCTGATGGTGGCGATTATTAGGCTGTGTAGGGTGATGTTAGTTCATAGGGCTTTTTGGGTGGAGAGTAGGGCTGTTGGGAGAAGTATAATTGTTGGTAGGATAATTTTTAGCATTGTAGGAGATTTAGGTTATGGAGGTGATCTGAGCCATGAGTTCGTGTGGATGCTACTAATATTGCCAGGCCTGTACCTGCTTCGCAAGCCGAAAATGCTAATATTAGGATTGGCATTAGAGTGTGAGAGGGTGTTTGGTTTTCGACTGGTCAGACAGTTAGGGCCACGTATATGGAGAGTATCATGCTTTCTAGGCATAGTAGGGCTGAGATTAGGTGAGTGCGGTGGAAAGCGAGTCCTAGGCTGCTCAGGGTGAAGGTAGAGTAGAAACTTAAGTGTATGAGTGACATTAAGAAAGTCATAGGGCTTAGCTATGATCTGTTGAGCCGAAATCAACTGTCGTGTTTAGACTAACTTTCTTTTTTTGTTTATTCTGCTCATTCTAGGCCACCTTGTGTTCATTCATAAATAAGTCCTAGGGTGAGTAATAGGATAATAGTGGATGTTCAGGTTATGGTAGTGATAGGGGATTGGAGCTGGGTGGCTCATGGTAGGGGTAGTAGTAGTGCGATTTCTAGGTCGAATAGTAGGAATAGAATTGCTACTAGAAAGAATCGGATAGAGAAGGGGAGACGTGCGGAGCCAAGAGGGTCAAAACCACATTCGTATGGGGATAATTTTTCTGAATCTGGATTAATTTGAGTAATTCAGAAGTTTAGTGTGGTTAAAATAATGCTTAGGGTTAGGGAGAGGGTGAATATAAATGTGATTATGTTAATTGCTCTTCTCTGGGGTTGAACCAGATTCTATAGATTGGAAGTCAATTATAATAATTATACTAGAAGAGCAGGATCCTCATCAGTAGATTGTTATGTAGAGGAATAATCAGATGACGTCTACGAAGTGTCAGTATCAGGCAGCGGCTTCAAATCCGAAGTGGTGATTTGGTGTAAAGTGGAATATGATTAGTCGTAGTAGGCAGATAGTGAGGAAAGATGATCCGATGAGTACGTGGAGGCCGTGAAATCCGGTGGCGACAAAAAAGGTTGAACCGTAAACTCCGTCGGCGATTGAGAATGGTGCTTCATAATATTCTATTCCTTGGAGGGCTGTGAAGTAGAACCCTAGGAGGATTGTTAGGGTTAATGCATGGATTGCTTGTTTTCGGTTGCCTTCTGTAATGCTATGGTGTGCTCATGTTACGGTTACTCCTGAAGCCAGTAGAATGGCTGTATTTAGTAAGGGCACTTCTATGGGGTTTAGTGGTTTGATTCCTGCTGGGGGTCATTGGCCGCCTAGTTCTGGCGTTGGTACTAAGCTAGAGTGGAAAAAGGCTCAGAAGAATCCAAGAAAGAAGAATGCTTCGGATGTAATGAATAGGATTATTCCGTATCGTAGTCCTTTTTGGACCGGGAGAGTGTGATGTCCTTGGAAGGTACTCTCACGAATAATATCTCGTCATCATTGGATTATAACAAGAATTATGGAGAATAATCCTAGGCTGAGAAGTTGTATGGAGTTTTGGTGAAATCATATGACAAGGCCTGATGTTGTTAGTAGAGCAGCTGCTGCTCCGGAGATGGGCCATGGGCTAGGGTCTACTATGTGATATGAGTGTGCTTGGTGGGCCATTAGATGTTTTCTTGTAAGTATAAGGTTAGTAGGAGGACAAAGACGTAAGCTTGAATTATGGCTACTGCAATTTCTAGGATTGTTAGGAGGAGTAGGATGGTAGTAGTCAGTATAGATACTGCTGGAAGAATGGGGAGAAGGACTACAGCTGCTGTTGAGATGAGTTGAATGAGTAAATGGCCGGCGGTGAGGTTTGCTGTGAGTCGGACTCCTAAGGCTAGGGGGCGAATAAGGAGACTGATGGTTTCGATTATAATTAGGGCGGGGATTAGGGGGGTGGGTGTTCCTTCTGGGAGAAGGTGGCCTAAGGAGATTGAGGGTTGGTTTCGTAGGCCTGTGAGTAGGGTAGCTAGTCATAAAGGAAGGGCGAGGGCTATGTTTATTGATAGTTGGGTGGTGGGGGTGAATGTATATGGGAGTAGGCCTAGTAGGTTAATTGTAAGTAGTAATAGTATAAGGGAGGTTAAAATTAGGGCTCATTTGTGTCCTTTTTTGTCTAGGGGAATTATTAGTTGTTTTGTGATTAAGTGGATAACTCAGGATTGGAGGGTAGAGAGTCGGTTTGTAATTCATCGGTTACCTTGGGCTGGGATAAGTAGCACAGGGAATAATATTGAGATAAGGATTAGTGGGATTCCTAGGAGGGATGGGCTTATAAATTGGTCGAAGAAGCTTAAAGTCATGGTCAGGCTCATGAGGTGGTTTTATTAAGTATGGTTGGTTTGTTGATTGGGGGGTTAGTTTGGGTGAAGGATAAAAGTTTTGGTTGAATAGTTAGTGTGAAAGTAAGTCATGTTAATAATATAATGGATAATCATGGGTTTGGATTTAGTTGTGGCATGTCATTAAGGAGGGGTATGTGTTCCTCTGTCTCTAGCTTAAAAGGCTAGTGCTGTTTGCATAGCTTCTTAATGATTAGGATGAAAGGAGTGAGGATCAGTTTTCGAAGTGGGTGAGTGGAGTGGATTCTACTACGATGGGTATGTAGCTGTGGTTTGCGCCACAAATTTCGGAGCATTGGCCGTAGAAGATTCCGGGCCGGGTAGTGATAAATGATGTTTGGTTTAGTCGTCCTGGGATTGCGTCTGTTTTAACTCCTAGGGTGGGAACTGCTCAGGAGTGTAGGACATCCCCTGCGGTGATGATGACACGCACGTGGGATTCTGTTGGAATTACAACTCGATGGTCTACTTCTAGTAGTCGGAAGTGTCCTGGTAAAAGGTCTGTTGTGGGGATTATGTATGAGTCGAATGTTAGGTCTTTAAAGTCTGTGTATTCGTAGGATCAATATCATTGGTGGCCAATGGCTTTTAGGGTTAAGTCTGGTTCATCCACTTCGTCTATTATATATAAAATTTGTAAAGATGGTAGGGCTAGTAGGATAAGGACGATTGCTGGTAGGATTGTCCAGATGAGTTCAATTTCTTGTGCATCTACAGTGTTTGAGGAAAGTTTTTCTAATAGTATAAGTGTTAATAAGTAGAGGACGAGAGTGCAGATTGCTAGGGCTACTATTAGGGCATGGTCGTGGAATTCGACAAGTTCTTCTATGATTGGGGAGGAGGCGTCTTGAAATCCGAATTGAGATGGGTTAGCCATTTGAGATATGTAGAGGTTTCATCTACAATTTAGTCTTGACGAGGCTATGTAATAGTTTTACTAATATCTCATAAGAAAGAAGCATGAGTGGTTTGATGCGGTTGGCTTGAAACCAGCATATGAGGGTTCGATTCCTTCCTTTCTTGTACTTGGACAAAGGCTGGTTCTTCAAAGGTATGGTGTGGTGGAGGGCAGCCGTGGATTCATTCAATATTAGTGGTAGGGAGTTCTGGTTGGATTACTTTTCGTTTTGATGCGAAGGCTTCTCAGATGATAAATATTAGCATAATTACAGCTGTTAATGAGATGAGAGAGCCAATAGATGACATGGTGTTTCATAGGGTATATGCGTCTGGATAGTCGGAGTAACGGCGTGGCATGCCTGCTAGGCCTAGGAAGTGTTGTGGGAAGAATGTTAGGTTAACGCCAGTGAATATTACTCCGAAGTGTGCTTTAGCTCATGTAGGGTGGAGGGTATATCCGGTGAATAATGGAAATCAGTGGGTGAAACCTGCTAGGATAGCAAATACTGCTCCTATTGATAATACATAGTGGAAATGGGCAACTACGTAGTAAGTGTCGTGTAGAGCAATGTCTAGGGATGAGTTTGCTAGGATGATTCCAGTTAGGCCTCCAATGGTGAATAAGAAAATGAAGCCTATGGCTCATAGCATGGGGGGGTCTCATTTGATGGTGCCGCCGTGCAGTGTAGCTAGTCAGCTGAATACTTTAATACCGGTTGGGATTGCGATGATTATAGTGGCTGATGTAAAGTATGCTCGGGTATCTACATCTATTCCTACTGTAAATATGTGATGCGCTCATACAATAAAACCTAGGAATCCGATTGATAATATGGCCCAAACTATTCCTATGTAGCCGAAGGGTTCTTTTTTGCCTGCATAGTATGCTACTACGTGTGAGATAATTCCGAAGCCGGGTAGGATCAGGATGTAGACTTCTGGGTGTCCAAAGAATCAAAACAGGTGTTGGTATAGAACTGGGTCTCCTCCGCCAGCGGGGTCGAAGAATGTAGTGTTTAGGTTTCGATCTGTTAATAGTATTGTGATTCCAGCAGCAAGTACGGGAAGTGATAGGAGTAGGAGAACGGCAGTAATGAGTACAGATCATACGAATAATGGGGTTTGGTATTGTGAGAGGGCTGGAGGTTTTATGTTGATGGCGGTTGTGATGAAATTGATAGCTCCTAGAATTGATGACACTCCTGCTAAGTGTAGGGAGAAGATGGCCAGATCTACGGATGCACCAGCGTGGGCAAGGTTTCCGGCTAAGGGGGGGTATACTGTTCATCCTGTTCCTGCTCCTGCTTCTACTGTGGATGAGGCAAGTAAAAGTAGGAAGGATGGTGGTAGGAGTCAAAAGCTTATATTGTTTATGCGGGGGAATGCTATGTCGGGTGCGCCAATTATGAGGGGTACTAGTCAGTTTCCAAAGCCTCCGATTATAATTGGCATAACTATAAAGAAGATTATTACAAAGGCATGTGCGGTGACAATTACATTGTAAATTTGATCGTCACCTAGTAAGGTTCCGGGCTGTCCTAGTTCTGCACGGATAAGCAGGCTTAGGGCGGTTCCGATTATACCTGCTCAGGCACCGAAGATTAGGTATAGGGTGCCGATATCTTTGTGGTTGGTTGAGAATAATCATCGGGTAGTGGTGGTCACAGGTAAGATGGCTGAGTGTTGAGGCGTTAGGCTGTAGACCTTTTTACAGAGGTTCAATTCCTCTTCTTATCGGCTCTGTAGTGAAGTTCATGTTGAGTTGCAAGCTCATCGATGTACGTTGTAGACGTGCCGGAGTCTTAGGGTGTAGACAGAGGCCTGTTGGTTTAGGCGTCTAGCTGTTAACTAGGATGTTGTGGGATCGAAGCCCGCCTGTCTAGTATAAGGCCCTAACTTAATTAGAGTATCTGAGTTGCATTCAGAAGGTGTAGGTTAATATCCTGCGGGTCTTATCAGAAACTAAGAGGTTTTAGCTCTTGTTTAAGGCTTTGAAGGCCTTCGGTTTGTAGTTTATCCTAAGTTTCTAGTTAATGGTTAAAATTATTGGGGATAGAGGTAGGAGTGTGAGGGATAGGGAGGTGGTGATAGCAATTAGGATATTAGATGTCTTATTGGTGTGTCATTGTTTTATATGATTGGCAGAGTTTGGTGGGAGTGTGATTGTTGAGTAATATGTGAGGCGCAGATAGAAGAATAAGCTTAATAAGGAGAGGAGGGCGATGATTGTTGCTGTTGTTGTTATTTCTTGTTTTGTAAGATTATGGATGATAAATCATTTTGGTAGGAATCCTGTTAATGGGGGAAGTCCTGCAAGGGATAGTATGGTTAATATTATGGTAGCTATCAGGATTGGGGCTTTTGTTCAAGAAATTATTATTGTGGATAGTTTTATGGACTTAGTTGTATTAAGGATAAGGAAAATAGGGATGGTTAGTAAGGAATATACATAGAAGTTGATTATGGTGAGTTTAGGGCTGTAGATTAGAATAATGGTTATTCAGCCTAGGTGGGAAATAGATGAGAAAGCTAGGATTTTTCGGGTTTGTGTTTGGTTTAGGCCTATTCAGCCCCCTAAGGCTGCAGAGGCAATGGCTATGAAGGTTAGTAGTGTTGGGTGGAGGGATGGGGATACTATAAATAAAATAGTGAGTGGTGGCAGTTTTATGATTGTAGATAATAAAAGTGCTGTGGTTATAGATGATCCTTGGATGACTTCTGGAAATCAAAAGTGAAATGGTACTAGTCCAAGTTTTATTGCGATTGCAGTTGTAAGTAGAATGCAGGCTGTTGGGTGGTTTAGTTGAGTGAGGTCTCACTGGCCGTTTGAGTAGGCATTGATAATGCTTGTAAATAGGATTAGTGCTGATGCAGTAGCTTGGACTAGGAAGTACTTAATTGTAGCTTCAATTGCGCGTGGGTGATGGGATTTGGCGATTAATGGGATAATTGCTAGGGTATTGATTTCTAGGCCTGTTCAGGCCATAATTCAGTGGTTGCTTGAGATTGTAATGGCTGTGCCTAGTATAAGACTTAGTGTGAAGATTAGTTTTGCATATGGGCTCATTAGTAGGGGAGGGAGTTAAACCATCATTTTCGGGGTATGGGCCCGATAGCTTTGTTAGCTGACTCTACTAGGAAATAATATAGAGGAAGTATGAAGAGCTTTGATCTCTTTTGTGTAGGTTCGAGTCCTACTTTTCTAAGGTGTTCAGATAGGAAATGAGAGGGTTAGTGTACCTCTATATTCACTTTATCATAGTGATCCTTTTGTTCAGGCACATTTCCTTGGGCATGTCTTGAGTATGGGGGTAATCCTGCATAACAGATTGGTATGCTGGTGTGTCATAAGCATAGGGCTAGTGTTAGTGGTAAGAAATTTTTTCATAGGAGGTGTATGAGCTGGTCGTAGCGGAATCGAGGATATGAGGCGCGAACTCATAGAAAACCAGAGGACAGTAGTAGGATTTTTTGTAGCTATAATAATAGGGAATAGCTCTAGGGGTGGGTTTAGTG